>ML807955.1:205824-217082 GCA_009831015.1 Picea engelmannii
AGCAGGTTCTTCTATTTTATGAATAAAGAAGATTTGAGATGTTTTGGCTTGTCTATCTTATTGCATATGGTTGAGGTATGTTCCATGGTTATCTCTTTTTGTTATTTGCTGCATACACACATATAAACACATCTAAAAAGTAGATCAGCAAAGTGTTTGATGAAATACCTCACTCAGAAAAAGTTTAAAAAAGACACCAAAACAGTGATGATCCTTGCATAATGGCTTGGGATCATTACAGAAAACCTGGAGGTGACAGTGAGTTAAATGTACATGGATTTTCCGACGTCGACTGGGTTGGAGATTTGGATCGACGCAGGTCGACCATTGGATATGTGTTCAAAATGTTCGGTGAAACAATCAATTGAATGAGTAAGAGACAAGCAGTCGTATCCCTTTCAAAAAAATACGTTGAATACATCGCATCCACTTATGGAAGCAAAGAATAAACATGGATGCAAAGTTTGTGTTCATTAATCAGGTTTGAGCAGAGAGTTATGAAGATAAATTGCGACAGTCAAAGCACAATATTTTTGGAAAAGAACCCTTCTTATCATTCTAAGACTAAGAAAATTGATGTACAATACCATTTCGTGAGAGACATGGTGGAAAGAAACAAGGTGCTACTGGAAAAAGTAGACATGTTGAAAAACATAGCAGACTCTTTGACCAAGTTTGTGAGTGTTGTGAAGTTCTCTTGGTGCAGAAAGTCAATGGGAATTGTTGCCCTGGGTTTGTGAACGAGAGTTCAGGGGTATCTCGGTTTCAACAAATAAGACAATAAGTGGGAGAATGTTGGGTTTTTATATTCTTTTCCACAAAATTCTAGTGTAGGTGGATCGACTGACAGTCGAAGTCAAAGATCAAGGTGGTTCGACTAGGTAAAGACGAAATCAAAGGAATCGAAAACAAGTCCAAGGTCGAGGTTGTTCAATTGGGTAAATAATAATAATCCTTCATCAACTCTTGAGAAATATGGAGAGAAGACATGAGATTTTTTGTGGTAATATGTTGAATATATTTTCCAGAGAATACCCCAAATGATGGAAATATATTTTTGGCATTGATGTCAACATGAAGACACAAACTACCATAGTGGTACATGACATGGAACTGTAGTAAAAACTACAAGAATAATGAGTTACAAGAATGAAGTGGACTACTAGAATAAAGGGGATCGTCTGGTCGAGTGCTTTGAAAGAATGAAAGGATGAAAATGAAAGAATGAGACAATTTCAATTACTATACTAGTCGATTCGAGTTGTCCTAATGACTATATATTTTGTTGAGACAGGGTCGTGATGAACAAAATGAATACTGACAAGTCTCCCTCTTGAATAACTTCTCGTGCACTATCATTCGAAAGTGAAGTCGAAGGGAAATTTGTTGACGCGACAATGAGAACCCTTGATTATGTCAAATCAACACGGTAGTCGATATTTTGTAGCAAGTTTTGGTCATCATTCTTTCTAGGTCGAAGTTGGATGACCCTTCAAACCTATACAATTTCTAGTAGTCACCAATGGTTAGATCCACCCAGGTAGTCAATTGTTGAATAAATTGTCATTGATGTCAAAGGTTAGTAAGTGATCAAATATATGTCAAAAGTTAGTAAGTGATTAAATATAAATGTGACCTTGATATCACTTTAATAAATATAAAAGTGGAAAAGTTAAGTGCCTATGGTAAGGTAAAAAGTGAATTAAATCATGACAGTCAAAATATATTTACCCAATTGAAAACGTGACTAAACGATCTAAAAGACACAATGGTTCATTGACATTGTATTAATTAAAATAGTATGATTAATATCTTATATTGAAAGGGAACATACTTATAATGAAGATATATATTCCTATATTGAAGAGGTGTAATTGTTCAATTGTACATGACCATTGGAAGACTATATAAACATAAATTCTTGTTGCAAGAGGGTGTGTCTCTGGGATTAAAATGTAAATATCAATAACAATGTCAGACACCAAGAAAATAAATGAAGATATGCAACTGAAGACAAAGAAGATTATCAAGATTTGAATATTGAAGTACTTATCATAAAAAGGGAGGTTGGGTGGTGCTAGGGTAGGTTGGAGCCTACTAAGGAGGTTGTAGCCTCCTTCTAGTTGAAGTTGGTAAACCAAGGTGTTGCAACATATTTTCAGTTATACCTAAAGAAACTAGTGAGTTGGTGTTTCCTTTGAGTCAATCCTGGTAAAATCTAAAGGGGTTGCAACCTCCTTCTAGTTGGTGCTAGTAAAACAAATAATTGGTGTTTCCTTTGAGTTGGAGCTCATAAATTAAATGTAATATTTATTAAAAATAAGAAGAAGATTTGTTTCTTTTGGGTTTTCCATGTTAAAATTATGTGTATTGTACCTTTCTATTGATTATTTTTTTATTTGATAAAATTAATAATGAAGTGGTTTTAAATTGTGGAAAAAGGATAATATTAATTCACCCCCCATCAATATCAAACAATATTCCAACAATTGTTATCAGAGCGAGTTCCTTCATTACATTCTAATCACTGGAAGAAAGATTCTAAGAAACCATAATGGATCGACATGAAGGGATATCCTCAAACAGAGCTCCACTATTCAAAGGAGATAACTATGCATTTTGGAGTATAAGAATGAGAATTTATCTAATGGAAATGGGATTTTATGTATGGATATCTATGATAAAGGGTTATTATGTACCAAAAAATTATCCTTCGACCACAACTTCAAAGAAACTCTGCAATGATAATTCAAGAGTTGTAAATGCAATTCTAGGTGGATTAGCAAATAAAGTATTTGTCAAAGTCATGCATTATAAATCAACAAAACATATTTGGTAAAAGCTACAAATCATCTATGAAGGAGATTCCAAATTCAAGCAAGAAAATATTCAAACGTAAAAAGGACAATTTGAAATCCTGAAGATGAAAGAAGAAGAAAACATTGCAGAGTATCTTCTAAGAGTATATGAAATTGCCAACACAATCAAAGGAATAGGAGAAGAATTAGATGAAAAAATAGTAGCCCAAAAGGTACTAAGATCACTCCCAATGATATATGATCCCAAAGTATCTACCTTGGAAGATCCATAGAATCTTGACAAACTCACATTGGATGAACGACATGGGATTATCACAGCTTATGAAATGAGAATAGGACAAGAAAAACCTTCAAAAGGTGAAACAACTTTCAAAGTCTCAAAAGGAACTTAAAACCATGAACATGTATCGAATGAAAGTAGCTCAAACAAATCTGACAAGGAAGAGGAAAACTTCATTAAGAAACTTAAGAAAGGATTTGACAAATACAAAGGGACGTTACCTTTCAAATGTTTTAACTGTGAAAAAATTGGACACTTTGCTTACAAATTTCCTTATCCCAAGGAAAAATATAGTGATGATGAAGAAGCTTAAAACCATAAAGAACATAAAAAGGGTAAATCCCAATAAAAAAAGAAATTCTATAAGAGAAAGAAAAAAAATTATTCTAAAGAAGAAAGCATCTCATCTGACATGAGTGAATATGATGATACAACGATTCATTTATGGGAATAGAAACTCAAATTGACACTATTGAAGATAATAATTATGAAAATGAAGAAAATCTAGAAGTTGAAGTTGATCTTGAAGGAGAACTCATTAGTTCCCTCAAAGAACTGAGAATATGTAGAAGGAAGGAGAAAACATTAAAAGAACAATTGTTATATTATAAGGAACAAAAAACAAGAGAAGAAGAAGTTTCAAAAAGCATCAAGAAAACATAACAAATCATTATTTATTTGAAAACTCAACTACAAGAAGCTAAAAGAATTGAATAATTCTTAAGTAAATGACTCAATGACAAGGAACAAAACTGTGAAAAATTAGAGGTTGAAATAGTTCTTCTAAGAAGGAAACTTGAGAAAGGCACTAACCATTCAAAGTTTGAAAGTATTTAAAAATTATTGGATGACATCCTTAACAGTCAAATATCATCAAGTAATAAGGTTGGATTGGGTTATGATCACAAGGAAACTAATAAAGGCTCAAAATTTGGAATACAGAAAAGTGATAAAAATCCAAAAAATTATGCAGTTTCCCTTCAAAGATCCTTCAAAAAGGAAGAAAAAAATATAAAGACTTATTCTAATAAGCAAAAATAGGATCTCCCTTCAAAATAAAATGAATATAGAAGGAATACAATTTCAAGGATAACTCTTCCAAAAAGGTATCAACAACTCTTTCTTGGCTACAGTTTTGCTTGTCATAATTTTGGTCATAAAGCATTATACTGTAAAGCTTATAGAAAGAACTATCATAGAAGTGTTGAAGGACATGGCCATAGGAACAACAAGTCTAGTAGCAATCAAAGGAGTAGAAACTATAATTCGTTTTCTCCATTACAATATTACAATATTGAATGCTACAAATGCAACAATTATGGTCATAAAGCTAGTAATTGTAGACTATCAAAATATTCCATCAAGACAAGTATTTCCAACAGCCAAAAAGAAAAATATAAGAAGATATGGAAGGAAAAAAATAGAAGAAAAGGAAACAGAATGTAAGGTAGCCTTATATGCCAAGAATAAAAGAGGTCAATGGTATTTTGACAATGGATGTTCAAAGCATATGACAGGAGATCAAAATAAATTCCTCAATCTGAAAAGGAAAGAAAAATGAAGTGTTATATTTGGAGATGATGTCTCTGCCCAGATACTTGGAAAGGGTACAGTCGGTCTAGGAAATAATAGAGCTAAAGAAGAAAATGTTCTATTAGTTGAAAATTTGAATCCTAGTCTCCTCAGTGTGAGTCGAACATGTGATCAAGGACATATTCTCATATTTGACTCTCAAAAAAGTGAAATTAGAAAAGAAGACTCGGGAAAATTAGTGGTTATTGCACCAAGTACATCAAGCGATGTATATATCTTAAACACATAAGAACAAGAAGAAAAATGTTGCATGGGAGAAATAGATGAAAGTTTCTTATGAAACAGAAGAATGGGACACATGAGCTTCGATAACTTGATAAAGATTTATAGAAAGGAAGATGTGAAAGACATGCCAAAGATTATAAAACCTTCAAACTCTATTTGTAGGAACTTCCAACATGGGAAACAGACAAAAGTAAGATTCAAGACAAAGGAATACCCTACATCAAAACCATTATAACTTGTTCATACTGACCTCTGTGGACCAACAAAAACAAAAAGTATTCAAGGTGAACATTACTTCATTTTATTCATTGATGACTATATAAGAGTGACTTGGGTATCCTTTCTCAAGGAAAAATCAGAAACATTCGAAAAATTTAAAGTATTCAAAGCATAGGTTGAAAATGAGACTAATCTCAAAATCAAGTGCCTAAGATCAGACAATCGAGGAGAATTTACCTCAAATGAATTCAACAAATGTTGTGAAAAACATGGAATTAAAAAACACTTTTAAGCTCCAAGAACTCATCAACAAAATGGAGTTGTTGAAAGGACAAATAGAATTATTCAAGAAGCAGCCAAAACCATGTTAAATAAAGCCAAACTACCAGATATATATTGGAAAGAAGAGGTGTATATAACAGTGTACATACTTAACAAATCATAGGTTAGAGTTAACCACAAAAAAACACCATATGAGTTGTGGTTTGGCATACCAGGATCAATTAAACACTTCAAATATTTTGTGAGAAAATGCTAAATAAAGAGAGATGATGACAACCTAGGAAAATTTGATTCCATATCAGATGAAGGCATATTTCTTGGTTATTCATCCAACAAAAAGGCCTACAGATGCTATAATCTGAGGCCACGTGAGATTGTGGAAAGTGAATATGTAAAAGTGGATGATCTAAAAACAAAAGGGATCAGATCTCAATATAATCCATTATTTGATGAAAGGATAAGAGATGATGATGATGAATAAATTAAAGAAATAAAAGAGGATGAATCAAAAAGTGAAGAAGAAAATGAAGAGGAAGAATCACAAGGACAAAAGCACCATCAAGGAGAATACAAAGAAATCACCTTGAAATCCAAATCCTTGGTAACAAAAGTGTTGGAGTTGAAACAAGAAGAAAACTAACATATGAATCAGAACAAGCATTTATCTCCCTAATAGAACCCAAAAAATTAGTAGAGGCCAGAAAATATGAAGACTGGATCAAAGACATGAATGAAGAGCTTGATCAAATAGAGAAAAATCAGGCCTGAGAACTTGTCCCAAGACCAAAAAACAAAAATGTGGTAGGGACCAAGTGGATTTTTATTTTTTATTTTTAATGAAGATGTTCAAATTATAAGGAATAAATCAAGATTAGTGTGCAA
This sequence comes from Picea engelmannii, assembly GCA_009831015.1. Lineage (NCBI taxonomy): Eukaryota > Viridiplantae > Streptophyta > Pinopsida > Pinales > Pinaceae > Picea > Picea engelmannii. The sequence goes on from ML807955.1 coordinate 212,125, forward strand.
AGGATATGCACAAGTAAAAGGGTTTGACTTTGAAGAAACCTTCACTCTATTTGTAAGAATGAAAGCCATCAAATTATTTCTAGCATACTTGTGCTTTAAGAATTTTAAAGTCTATCAGATGGATGTAATGGCTTCATTTATGAATGGAGACATAAAATAAGAAGCCTACACAGAATAGCTAGAAGGATTTGAAAAACCAGGAAAAGAAGAACAAGTGCATAGATTGAAGAAGGCACTCTATGATCCGGATTATTTTTAGCACAAAATGAGAGTGGAGATAAAATAAAGAAATTGATAGAGATACCTTGAATATCCAATATTATAACAGAAATGTATCAGAGATGCAAACATAAACACAGATATACAGTAATACACAATTTTCTATTAATGAGCGAAAATGTACAAAAACTGTAAAATACAGAGTGAAAGATTCTCTTGAATGGTGGCAACTTATCTCTGAGAAGAGATGTGACATCTACTCACATTCTTGAGAAGATGATTTTACAATGAGGCTCCAAAGGCATTTTTTATCATAAATAAAATCCAAAAACCCTAACCTCAGAAGATGAAAAGCCAACAGTTTTGTGGACCCCGTTTTGGGTAGTTTAGTGTATGAACTTCCCGGGGGCGTAACTTTGGCATACGATCTCCATTTGGGGCACACGATAGATTGTTGGAAAGGTATCATCAAAGAGATTAATTTTGGGGGCTCAATTAGAGCCTATGACTATCATTGAGAATATCTATCCCTGAAAACCTTCATTTAGGGCCTCAAAATGTCCCTAGAAGTTAAAAACTGCTAAAAATAGTAAATTACCAAAATTGCCAGAAAGCTATTTTGAGCTAGTTGGAAAAGGTGGGTGGCCATCGATATCCACCTGGATCACTCTATGGCCATAAACAATCACCCGGAGAATGGTATGCAACACTGGATAAATACATGTTGCAACAAGGATTCAAAAGAGGCATAATTTCTAACAACAATATCTATCTTAGAATTGAAAAGGACATTTGTTTATTCATAGTGGTCTATGTGGATGACATCATATTTGGCTGCAACAATGATGAATAAAGTTATAAATTGGCTCAAGAAATGTCAAAAGAGTTTGAAATGTCTATGATTGGAGAGATAACTTTCTTCCTTGGAATTCAAATCACTCTGTCATCGAAAGGAATGTTTATTACTTAGTCCAAATACCTGAAAGAGATACTTAAAAATTTTGGAATGATTGAAATTGCACATGTTAGCACTCCAATGAAAACCAGTTGCAAACTCAGTAAGAAAGATGAGTCACCTTCTTTAGATTCAACTCTCTATAGATCTATGGTTGGGAGCCTACTATATTTGACTGCATCTAGACCTGATATCATGTAGGCAGTAGGAATGGTGGAAAGATTTCAATTGTCTCCCAAGGAATCACATGTGATGGCTGTCAAGAGAAAATTTAGTTATCTTAATGTCACATCATACTTTGGATTATGGTAGCCAAGGAACAAAGGATTTGAAATAATTTCCTGCATAGATGTTGATTGGGCTGGTTGTGTGGATGGAAAAATGATTACTAGTGGAAATGCATTTTTATTAGGGGAATGTCTGGTCTCATGGTCAAGTAGAAAACAATCATCAATTTCACTATCTACAATAGAGGCCGAATGTATTGCAGTTGTTGAATGTTGTAGTCAAATTTTATGGATGGTACAAACATTGGGGGAATATTAAAACTAATGTAATCAACTGACACCTATCTATTGTGACAATACAAGTGTCATCAACATCTCCAAGAATCCATTCATGCATGCAAAGACCAAACATATACCCATCAAGTATCATTTCTTGAGAGAGAAAGTTAGTGACAAAAAGGTTAGATTGGAGTATGACGGTTCAAAGGAGAAGATAACAAACATATTTGTTAGAAAAACAGGATCGTAGAGAAATACAATAAAACAAATGTGGAAATATAATACATAAGATACACAATACAATAGAGAAACAGATATACGTGGTTCACCCATTTTGGGCTATGTCCACTAGAGAAATTGTCAGGTCCTTCCTTTATTATTATCCAGCAAATGAAGGGATACAACCTACAACACACCTGTTGTAACTTCCTCTTCTTTCTCTCACAATATCCTCTATCAGAATACAATATTCACAATGATACATAGCCGCAATACATTTCCCTTATAAAAGAGGGTTACCTTCTACAGAAAAAAAACACTAACATAACTTCTACCATTAGATCTGCAACCTTATAATGAATGGTCTATATTTACAATGAAATTACAATATGCATTTACAAGGCAATTTTTCCTTCGAGGGATTCGCCCACAAACCCCCACTGAGGGCCTGCTTGCCCTCAGACCCCGCAGAGGGGGTAACCACCCTCCACAGTCCCCCTCATGGAGGAGTGTACATTCTTTCGGGGTGTAAATTTTCCATGGGGTATAAACAGGGCTGAAAACAAAGACCTCTAAATCAAAAAGATAATTAGGCTCCACAACCAACAATATCCCACTTGGAGACTGATCTCAACAAATCCACCATTGTTGTATATGTTGGACTATGATCCTTATTGGACCCAAAAAATTTATCATATTCGTATTCATTCTTGAATACCAATTGAAATTGAGCAGGAATTCAGTTTCTCCCTGGTTACTCCCTTTGTTAACATGTTTGCAGGTTTCTGTCTAGTGTGTATCTTTTCCAACTTCAAATGTCCATCTTCCAAGATGGATCATATGAAATGGTACTTGAGATGTATATTCTTAGTATTCAAATGGAAGGATGAGTTCTTTGCAAGATGAATGACACACTCACTATCATAGTAAAACCTATTATTCTCCTGCTTCTTTCCGAATTCCTCCATAAACCTCTGTAACCAAATCATCTCTTTACTAGCCTCTATAGCAACAACATACTATGCCTCTATTGTTTAAAGTGCAACAACCTTTTGCAATTTTGAAATCCAACTTATTGGTGTTCCACCTATAGTAAAAACATACCTTGTGGTGCTCCTCCTGCTATCTTTATCACCTGCCATATATGAATCAACATATCCCTGTAGAACAATGTTTGAACCTTCAAAACATAATGCATGAGTAGCAGTACCTATCAAATACCTGAGAATCCACTTTATTGTCTCCTAATGTTCTTTACCTGGATTGTTCATATACCTGCTCACAACTCTTACTGCATGTGCAATATCTGGTCTTGTGCAAACCATCTCATACATCAAGCTGCCAATCGCTGATGAATAAGGGACCCTGGACATGTATTATATCTCATCCTATGTCTTGGGACACATTTCCTTAATTAATTTGAAATGGTTGGCCAAAGGTGTACTAACTGGTTTTGCATTCTGCATTCTAAACATCTCCAACACCTTCTCTATGTACTCACCCTGAGACAACGTCAATTTGCGATTTTTCTTGTCTCTTATTATTCTCATACCAAGGATTTTCTTTCCAGCACCCAAATCCTTCATCACAAATGAATTAGCTAATTTATTCTTGAGCGCATTTATATCCTGCATATTAGACCCTGCAACAAGCATGTCATCTACATACAACAGCAAGATAATATAGCTTCCATTTTCTATTCTTTTAAAATAAACACAGTGATCAGAATGACATCTACTATAACCTTGTTCTATCATAAACCTGTCAAACTTCAAATACCACTGCATTGGAGCTTGATTTAGGCCATACAAGATTTTTTTCAACTTGCATACCAAATTATCCTTCCCTTTGACCTCATACCCCTATGGCTGTTGCATATAAATATCTTCCTCCAAAACCCCATGGAGAAAAATTGTTTTTACATATAACTATTCAGGATGCAAATATTCTACTGCCACAAGACTTAAAATAGTCCTAATTGAAGTCATTTTAACAACAGGAGAAAATATTTCATCAAAACATATACCTTTCTTTTGTGCAAACCCCTTTAAAACAAGTCTAGCCTTGTACCTATCTTTTCCTCCATCTTCTTCCTTCAACTTGTAAACCCATTTATTCTACAATAATCTTTTTTTTGCAGGAAACTGAACCAAGTCCCAAGTCTGGTTATTTACCAAGGAATCCATTTCCTCTTTCATGCCTTGCTCCCACTTGTTTTTGGTGTCTACCTACATTGCCTCTTCATAACATCATGGTTCACCGGAATCAATCAACAATAAATAATACAATGAAGGAGATTATCATTCAAGGGGTCTACTTAACCGGGTAGATATTATAACAACACTTGCAAGAGTTTGAGGTACCTGTTGATCCTGTTGTTGTACATTTTTATTTTCTGGTACCTTTGGAATTTCGTTTTCAGTGATCTCATCAAGCACCGTGTATTCTAGTTTTTCTTTTTCTTGTTTCTTTACTTGCAACTGATCTTTGTACATGACCATCTCATTGAATATGGCATCTCTACTCCTAATGATTTTGTTAATTTCATAATCCCATAAGCGATAACCAAAATCATTAACATTGTATCCAATAAAGGTAAACTTCTTGGATTTTGCCTCAAGTGTTTTTTATATTTTATTTATCAATATGGACAAATGATTCACAACCGAAAGTCTTGAAAAAATAATAGTTTACCTTTTTACCTGTCCATGCCTCCTCTGGAATTATACCATCCAAAGAGATTGAAGGTCCTCTGTTTATTAAGTAAACAACAATATCTACAACATCTGCCCAAAACTATAAGGGAAAACCAACAAGCAATCCCATACTCCTTGCACGCTCCATGATTGTCTTGTTCATCCTTTCTGACACACCATTTTATTGTGGTGTTCCTGGAACTGTCTTCTCTCTACGAATCCCATGGTATGAACAATAATCATCAAATTCCTTGTTGAAATATTCACCTCCATTGTCTAATCTGAGACACTTCAACCTTTTTCCTGTCTCATTCTCAACCAAAGCTTTCCATTTCTTAAAAGTATCAAAAACATCATATTTTT
>ML807955.1:217878-230807 GCA_009831015.1 Picea engelmannii
GTGCATCATCACCCAAATGAACCTGTCCAAAATCACCTTGAACATAATATAGAAAATGTTTCCTATGGGGTGTGGCATGAAATGAAGCCCTTGAATCTACTACCAAAGACTCATAAATATTATCTATAGAGAGAATCAAAGCATCTTGTAACACATCACCTGTTACATTTTCTTCATGATTTTTCTCCTGATGTTCATCTCTTTGTTTCTTTGGAGCTTTGCAATATTTCTTCAGATGTTTTTTCTTCACACAATTCCAATACTCTATCTTTCCAAATTTGGATTTGGATCTGCCCTTCCTAGAATTCTCGTGGTTCCCTAATCCCTTTCCTCTATCGTTTTGTCTTCCCTCATTCTCCATGTTTAAGACATTACCTAATGTCTCACCTGTGATTTTCCGTTGCATTTCCTAACTAAGGATAACACCAACAACATCATCAAATTTTTAAACATTTGAACCAGAGACAAAGTTACTTACAACCATGTCCAATCCGTTCCAACTTTATAGAAATAAGCACAAGATTAGAAGAGCCCTAACCTCATCATCAAAGTCCACTTTTACAGAACTTAGTTGATTAGTAACCGTATTAAATTCATTTAAATTATCTGCAATAGAACTACCTTATGACATCTTCATATTAAATAATCTATTTATTCGAAATACCTTATTGGATGCTGAGGGTTTTTCATACAGTTTAACCAATGCGTCCATCGGCTCCTTCGTTGTCTTTTCTTTAGAAATATTGAAAGCCATTGATGCTACTAGGCTCAGCTGTATCGTTCCTAGTGCTTTTCTGTCAAGAACCTCCCATTCTTCGTCCTTCATGGTCATCAAATTATTTTCTATTCCACCCAATGGTAGGAATAGATCCTTCTGATATAAATAATATCCCATCTGCATATTCCATAATTGGTAGTTTTGGCCGTTAAATTTCTCAACCCTAAACTTTCCATCTTCCGCCATTGCTCCCACTCGAACCAGGAACCCTCTTTTCCTGTGAGTTACCTTTTTCTCTAATACCAGTTGTTATAAAAACAAGATCATGGAGCAATCAAATAAAACAAATGTGGAAATAAAACACAATAGGTACATAATACAATAGAGACACAGATATACGTGGTTCACCTAGTGTGGGCTATGTCCACCAGAGAAATTGTCAGGTTCTTCCTTTATTATTATCCAGCAAATGAAGGGATACAATCTACAACACACCCGTTGTAACTTCCTCTTTTTTCTCTCAAAATATCCTCTCTTAGAATATAATATTCGCAATGACACATAACCACAATACATTTCCCTCATAAAAGAGGGTTTCCTTATAGGGAAAAAAACCTAACATAACTTCTACCGTCATATCTGCAACCTTATAATGAACAGTCCATATTTACAATGAAATTACAATATACATTTACAAGGCAATTTTTCCTTCAGGGGCTTCACCTCCGAACCCCCCAGACCTTGCAAAGGGGGTAAGCCCCCTCTGCACTCCCCTGCGTGGAGGAGTGTACATTCTTCCAGGGTGTAAAGTCTTCATGGGGTATAAACACGACTAAAAACAAAGACATATGAATCAGGAAGATAATCAGGCTCCATAACCAACAATATTCACTAAACCCGTACCTAAATAATCATTTGAACATCTAAGGAAAAATATGGGAGTAATGTCCGTACAATAAAATAAAATCATGATGACAGGGGGAGCAAGAAAAAAATGGACAAGTACTATCACTCAAAACAAAAGAAGGTTGAGAAGCAGATAATTGACGATGAATCTCATTCTGGTATCAGAGGCCATGAAATTGATGTCAAAGGGGGAGAAAAGAATGGAAAAACAATTACTCATTGTTAGGGGAGCATTTTTTTTTATGATGTGTTTCCATCAATGCCAAAGGGGGAGATTGATGGAAATATCGTGTTGGCATTGATGACAACATGAAGATAAGAAATATCATAGTGGAGTATGCCATGGAACTGTAGTAAAATCTACATGAATGATGAGTTATAGGAACACAATGGACTACCAAAATATAGGGGATCACCTGGTTGAGTGCTTTGAAATAATAAAAGAATGAGACAATTTCAATTACTACATTGGTTGATTTGAGTTGTCATGGTGGTTGTATATTCTGTTGAGACATGATCGTGATGAAAAAAATGAATACTGACGAGTCACCCTCTTGACTACTTTCTCGTGCACTATCATTTCAGAGTGTAGCCGAAGGGAAATTTGTTGATGCAGCACCAAGAACCCTTGAGTTTGTTCAGATCAACATGGTAGTCGATATTTCATAGAAAGTTTTTTTCATCATTCTTTCCAGGCCAAATTTGGATGACCCTTCAAACCCAAACAATTTCTAGTAGCCACCAATGGTTAGATCCACTTAGACAGTCAATTGTTGAATAAATTGTCATTGATGTCAAAGGTTAGTAAGTGATCAAATATATGTCAAAGGTTAGTAAGTGATTAAATATAAATGTGACCTTGGTATCACTTTAAGAAATACAAAAGTGGAAACAGAGTTTATGAAAAAGTGGAAATGAAAGTGGATTAAATATAAATATGACCTTAATAAATAACAAAAGTTGAAAAGTAGGGTGGAAGTGGAATTTACGTAAAGGATGAGTAAACATGAAAGTGGAATAAATAAAAAGGTAAAAGTGAAATTGGATTAAATAAAAAGGTAAAAATGAAGTTGGATTAAAGAAAAAAGGTAAAAGTGAAAGAACACTTGGTATTTACAAACCATGGTTGTATTTACCTATGGTAAGGTCAAAAGTTAATTAAATCATGATAGTCAAAATCTATTGACCCAATTGAAAACGTGACTAAATGATCTAAAAGGCACAATGGTTCATTGCAAACATTGTATTAATTAAAATAGTATGATTAATATCTTACATTGAAAAGGAACATACTTATAATGAAGAGATACATTTCTATATGGAAGAGGTGTAATTGTTTAGTTGTACATGACCATTGGAAGACTATATAAACTAAAATTCTTGTTGAAAGAGGTTGTGTCTCTGGGATTGAAATCTAAATATCAATAACAATGTGAGAGACCAAGAAAGTGAATGAAGATATGCAGCTGAAAAAAAAAGGATTATGAATATTTGAAGATTGAAATACTTATCATAAAAAGGGAGGTTGGGTGGTGCTAGGGTGGGTTGGACCCTGCAAAGGAGGTTGTAGCCTCCTTCCATTTGAAGTTGGTAAACCAAGGTGTTGCAACATCTTCTCAATTATAGTTGAATAAACTAGGGATTTGGTGCTTCCTTCCATTCAATGCTGGTGAAATCTAGAGGGGTTGCAGCCTCCTAGTTGGTGTTAGTAAAACATGGACTTGGTGTTTCCTTTGAGTTGGAGCTCATAAATTAAATGTAATCTTTATTAAAAATAAGAAGAACATTTGTTGCTTTTGGGTTTTCCATGTTAAAATTATGTGTATTGTACCTTTCTATTGATCATTTGTTTTAATTTGGTAAAAATAATAATGAATTGGTTTTAAATTGTGGAAAAAGGATAATATTGATTCACCCCCCTTCTCAGTATCAAACAATATTCCAACACCAAAAACCATTGGTCAAGGGCTTATATATATTATTCTTTGTTTCCACCTGAAGAAAAGAACAACAATGATGTTTGGGTGCCTGGAATTGCTAAAGAAGGATGTGTCCCATAAGTATTTGATGCAAAAGATTTGGTATATGGTGCACGAATAATTTTCAAAAGAATCAGAGAATTATCAAGTTAAATGGACGGTCCCCAATTTCATTATCATTGGAAAATTTCAATGAAATTCTCAAACTACCAAAACCTACAACAACATTCAAAGTCGAGAAAGCCAAATATTTTATAAAAGCTAAAAATGGTGGCAAAGATTTTTTACCTCTATGTTTTGAAGACCCAACCATAGTCCCGAAAGATTTATCTACAATTCAGGTTAGTTTATTTAAGATGCCTTATAAAGAAAAGACTTGGTTTCTTGCTAGGGTATTGGGATTGGAATCAACTGCAAATATCTTGCCCCTAGCTCTTTATGTCTTGTATTATTCTGTTAAAGGGAAAAATATTTTCGATTGGTCCAAAATTATATCTTATGAGATTTTGTTCCAACTCTCAAATTTAAAAAAGATAAGAAGTTTTACATGTCTGTGCACCTGGTCTTTGCTATTGTATATTGTCATGTATTTCAAGGACTGAATTTATTAATAAAAGTTTATGCTAAAGTAGATCCAATACATACTTGGTATCCTTCTCTCTGGAAACAAAAAACAATGTATCACTTTTATGAATTCTATGATTCTTTCCTTTCTTCTTTCAAAAAACTTATGTTTGGGAATAATACCTCAAGGTTATCATTGGAAGCAACGGCCCTTTTAATTAAGAGGGGAAACTTTGAGTCCAATGAAAAATACAATATAATTCGAGTTTATTTCTCCCAGGAAGCACCAATTTATCTACCATTTTATGTCTCTGATAAAATTTTCATGATAGAAGTATGTAGATAGTACACATTCTGGGAAAATTTCTTTCTTCAAAGAAAGAAAAAATAGTTTATTGTATTTCCATGGAAATTTAGTGAAATCACATACATTATAAGAAAAACATCCCCACTCTATTGCAAATGTAGTCTTAGTCTTATCTTCCTCATTGATTCTGACCTAATGATATCCTGAGAATCCATCAATGAAAGAATATACCTCTTTACCTCCCACCAAACCTTTAGTTTTATATGAGGATATTCTCTAGGTGCCTTTTGAATTTGATCTTTGGGTGCCAGTTTGAGTTTGATCTCTGGGTTCTAGTTTGATATGGATGGGGCTCTTCTTTATGTGCCACCAAAATTGATGAATTTGCAACTCAATTTGACCAATATAATTTGAATCTAGTAGATTTAATAAATAGGTTTGACCCTCAATAGTTCTTCATGGACCACATGGTTTCAATAGGTTTCAGTGTATCATATATAAACACATACATATATGGAGAAGAAGTATTGATTGGATACATTGAGACAATTGTTAGCACAAATGAAGCACACAGACAACATGGAAACATCGTGAATGAAAGAAGTTTGAAATCTTAGAGCTCTTCCCCAAAAATCGTCATACCCAGACATAATCCTCAACTTGCCACTCAGGATATAAAAAATTACTTGGTTGAAAATTTAGGTGACGACGATGATCCTCAATGTCCCAAAAAAAATATTGAAAAACCCCACAAGTTGCCTATAACTAGAAAAAGAAAAAGACAAAATAATCAACAAGAAATGGAGGAAGACATACCCAATGAATATATTCTTCTTGAAAATATGGAGCTTGATGCAAATATTGAAGACATAGGGTGTCCAGATGATGAGCAGAGGATCCAACCTAGTGATGAATTGGTAATTCAAGAACCTATCTTTTTTTAGGAAGAATATTTGACCCTACACAATGCATTATTTGATAAACATTTGAAGAAGCTATTATTTGAACATGTGAATTCAAAGGGAAAGAAAATAAAAGATACAGAGGTGGATTTGAATAAAAAATGCCTCACATTCACAAAGTTACCGGTGATGCTTTAGAGGTTTCAGTTGACAAAATGGAACCTGAGAATGTGATATTAAAAGAAAGAGTTGGGGAATTACAATGCGTTTTGATTCTGCCACCTATTTTTGTAAGTCCGATGGTAGCTATTCAACTTGGGAGAAATCCCAATGATACACCCAAGTCGAGCTCAAAATTGAAAGGAACATCAAGCTTGTTAGTTGTTGTCAGAAATTTTGTTAGTGGAAATATTAAAAAGAGAATGACTCTTATTATTGAAGCATGGGATAAGAGGAGCAATATTGTTTCATTTGGGTCAAAATTAAATAGTTTTAGAGAATATGTCCAAGATGATTTGAGTAATGAAGTAGAGTTTTAAAAGACATTGTTATCACATTTACTTTGAAAATTTCTAGTATGATCGAGCTAAAAGGGAAAGAAGAGGATTTACCTTTTCCATCCATAATCAAACAACTAAAGGCTTGTTGGATCAATAAGATAAAAGTATTGAAAGAAATATTGGATGAGTGTGATGTTGTAGTTGTCAAGAAAGAAGCATTATATCGCAAATTGACTGAGATAGGCCTGGCAGGAACCATAGGATAAGTACAAGACCCAAAATTAATATTGAATTCCATATTTATGACAAGGCACCAATTTGAAGAACACATGGAAATACTAAAGGGATTATCCATACAGAAAATCAATATCATAATTGGATATAATGAAAATGAAATCGAAAGTTGGTTAGTGAGCTATGCAAATAAAAATGAAGACATAGAAGATACTCTTCTCCAACTTTCATATGAATTGAGAGAATTGGAAGGAATATTATTTGATATAAAAATTAGGCAAGAGATGAATGTGGCCCCAATGAAAGATTACATAGAAGATTGGTTAAAGCGAGCCTTAATTAAGATAACTGAAGAGGATCAGTTGCAGTCAGTTGGAACCTGTCATGCAACCACTACAAAAGAGGATACAAGAGGAACATCATCAAGAAAATGAAGGGAGAGAGATACCATCACAGTAAGTTTCAAATTGATCACATTCCTTTCCATTCTTCCCTCAGAATTCATCCAATTATATTTTATCTATCATAAATAAAATATAATCGACTTCTGATCGCTTCCTCTTTTCTTTTTAGGTCTTGCATCGCCCTTGCTCTGTTCTAGTCCCATTTCTGCTCTTTCTATTTACATTTCTTATTTTATGGTCCATGAGAGCCAATCCCAGTCTAATCTTGGACAAACACCTTTTATTTTCCAAAGACTATTACAGTGTATTTATTTTTTAGAAAATTCCATAGAGCTACTTTAGGGTTAATTTTAATTGTATCTTTGAACTTTGAGCATTTGAGTAAAATATATTTGAAATTAACCTATCAAATCTTGTTTTTATTTTAATCAAAACATTCATTTAAAGTTCTTTGATTTATGTGGGCCCTTCATTCATCTTCCCTTAAATGTGAGATTCATGTTATAATTATTTCTTTGTGTTATATTTCTGTAAATTTTATTTATGTTATGAGTGAAGATTCATGTTCCATTTCTCAAGAATTCTTGGTGTGTGTATCTTTTTTTAAAGTGTTTTTATTTATTTGAGTGAAAAAAACTGGAGTTTGATGTCATCATTCTCCCATATTTGTATTGTTGTTCCAACATTTTTCAAAGATAAATCCAAAAGAAATTAAAGAGGAGTACCACCTTTATAAAAATGAAGGGGGTGTTTAAATCCTCACGAGGTTGTTGTTTTGATCTTAACATATTCAAACATCAACAACTACATTGGTGATCGACTATTTCCTTTGGTAAATAAAACTTGCTCACTGATTTCGTTGAGCCCCGATCATCAACCATCGACCTTCAACGCTTTCTCTTGGAAAACCAATATTCCCCATAAATCTGGATGAACCCCGATCGTCGACAATCGTCCATAGACAAATTTCCTTGGAAACCAACTTGTTTACAAATTTTGTCGAACCCCAATCATAGGCTATCATCCATTTCTTGGATGACATGGAAGCTATGCTGACATGGCATGACATGTGGATGTTGACATGGCATGAAAAATGAATGTTGACATGGAAATTTGGCTAATGTATCATGACACATGGACCGTGATGTGGAATAACACATGGACATTAGTGAGGCAAGACACATCATCCTCCCCCTTCCTTTCATTAGTGATCAACAATTTATTTTGTACGCATGAGAAATTTCACCAATTTATTCTAACCTCTGATCATTAGCCATCGGCGATTTAAAACTTCTCTTTGATGAACTGAACAACTCGCTAATTTCATCAAACTACCCATAGGAAATCGACAATTTCCTTTGGTCGAACCAAACACTTCACTAAACTCGTCAATCCTATCTTCGACCATCGACGTTTTCTAGTTGGAAACTGAAATTCTTCGTGAATCTCATCGATCCAACCATCGACCATTGACAATTTTAATTGGTGAATAAAAAACTTCTCCCAACTTGTCGATCCGACGATCTTCCATCATCAATTTTTGTTGGAAAACCAAACACTTAGAAATTTTCAACCAATTTAGAGATGAATCTAGGTCGTCGATCTCCCATTCAAAATGATCGTGTTCATTAATTCGCAAAACTTTTCCCAACTCCATGGATGAATATCGACCATCAATATTCTCCATTTCCCAATCGCCAAAAATGAATCTTGACTGTCGATTTGTGAGATGTTTCCAATCTCCAAAAAACATGTATGTTTTTAATTACATTTACAATGAAATCTGGGTCGTTGATCTCAAACTCAACCACGATCTTGGTCATCGATGTTGGACATAGTTTCATTAATGTGTTGTCATTGATGTTAAACTGTTGGACGATGCACAGATTTTATAGCTCATGTGGGTTAGCGACTGAAGATTAAAGCTCAGAAGAGATGACGCGATGAAACTCAAATCAAATCAAGACTGTTGATACTCATGCGACAGATCAACGACAAGGATGAATTGCAAAGAGCGAAAGGAGAATTAGACATCGTGCTATTTCCAATCCCACAATTATTCAGGACCATTAGATCCTATAGCTTCAAAGATCGATGATTGTGGTCGACTCACCAACAGACGCACAACTTCAAATTGTAGAGCTCAGGTGACGAGTTAAATCACTCGCATGTTGTGGTTCCGTAATCATCCTTGATCTTCAATCTGCTTTGAGATTCTTCACGACCGTTGGATCACTTTAAGTGGAAGGATAGGATAAGCAAGGAAAAACGGTTGAGAATTCGATTACCCGAATACCCATCAACCGTCGATCTAAAACCATGATCAATGAAGAACATTCAGTTCGGGTTAAAAGTTGTGAGGAGGTTACATTTCGGGGAATCTCACATAGAAATAATTGGGAACTGGAGAATTCGAATTACCCGAAGTCACGAAGGCCCAAATGAATACGGATCGTTAGATCTGGACAATAAATGATGACCGTCGGATCAAGATGATGGTCAAATTTGTTGCTGACCACTTCGATGAAATGGAGTTGACAACATGTAAAATTATCTGAAGGACGAAGTTCTGAAGCCACGAGGTTAAGACCCATAGCACTCATACTGAGAGCCCACACCATCAACAATGATGTCAACAAGGACACATGGAACAATCAGATAATGACAAGTGTCAAGTTGAAATCGAGATTTCAGGTACGTGCAAATCACGAATATGAGTGACACATGCTAGCTACTCGACTCGTGCCACGTCATCAAGTGACGTAAGCAAGTTACATCACTCTGGGAGTTTTACTTCGAGAGTTTCACCACCAACAAATGACAAAATCTCCAAAGTCCCGAAGGATGAAATCTCTAAGTAGACATGAGTCGTCCGATGAGAAACACTTCGGGAGTATTTTCATCCATTGAAGATTATGGACACGCGTATATTATTAAGAAGATTTACAAAGACTGGAAGACGTGAAATACGAAGTTGCGAAGTAACTGGTGGCCATCAATCTTAATTCTTAATTAAGACCTAGCCGTCGGATTAAGCTGTGTAATAATCAAATCTGATGATTGATCTGTTTCCATGAAATAAACATAAACCGTCCGATCTGTTCGAGAAATCTGATTCAGAAGTTTTGAAAGGTTTCAAGTCCTAAAGTTTCGAAGGGAGATTAAATTGTGACCGTTGATTCTGATAAGTGCTCAAGCGCTCGTTTGGCCTAGCATTTGGTCATCGCCATTGTTCATATGGAATAAGAAATTTAAAAGGCAGAATATAATAAGTCGCTAAAGTTGATAAGCTCGTGGTTTTGTGTTATCGGTCATATGTAATGGTTTGAAGGAAGCGCCTCTGCAGAACTCAGATTCTGTGATAATAGCAAAGATTCAAGATCGAGTTAAAAGGATGAAATTGATCCATATTTGTGATCAATTTATGAAAAAACCTTCACAGAAAAAATTATAATCAGTGATTATGGTTAAGTTAAATGAAGAGATGTGATGGTTCAAAACAAAGGGACACATTGTATCACTCTCACATTGTTTTGAATATTATATAAACGAGGAAGACTGTTGAGAAGAAAGGTGTCTCTGCAATCCGATTCAGAAGATATATTAATCACATAAGCAGAGAGAGATGTCGTAAAGCCCTGATATAGAAGTTTCTCCAGATTCAAAAAATAAGGGTGTTTGGGTGGTGCAAGGGCAGGTTGGTGCCTGTAGAGGGAGTTGTTGTTTCGTTGTCAGTTGTAGTTAACTAAATAGGGGGTCGAATCCTCCTACCAGTTGGTGTTGGTGAACAAGGGTGTTGGTGCATCCTGATTAGTCGGTGCTGATCGAAAAGGAAGAAAATATTCCTTCTATGTAACATGTAAAACAAAATTTTGCAGTTAATATAAAAGAGTTTGTCATTTTCCCATTTGGGTTCCACGATAAATATTGTGTTAAAATTTTGTTTTCATTAACAAAATAAAAATTGATATAATAATTGTGTCACTGATTCACCCCCCCTCCCAGTGACAGGATCTGATCCTTCAATCGATTCCTCAAACTCTCCCATCTTCTTCAACTACCATTAAAAGTTTAAATTTTGATCTTCTAAGTCAAATTTAACTTTGCAATCCTTCCAATTAATTCCCTTGATCATCTCTTTGATAGTTCTAAGGGAAAGTTTGACCCCAATTCTCTCAGAAATCTGGAGATTCCACCCCAGAATTCATCATTTTCCCCAAATACTTCATATATCCAACATCTGTAACAACATCTTTTTCCCAAATTCGCATGGAAATTGGCCTATACAAGCTCCATGTTTGAACCAGAAGATTCAATACTATAATGTAACGTACCCCAATTTAATTAAGGTCCATTACGAGCATAATACACCTTAATGTTAATATTTTCTATTAAATAATTTCTTGTAGCTTACCAGCTATAGATCAAACAAAAATTTAACCATTTTTTATACCATAATTTCAAATGCATCTATATCATAATGGAAACCATGAATGAAAATGTTCAAGCAATGAAAAAATACCTAGTATTCGTAAACCATTTCCATGGCGTAAATAAACAAAATAAAAACAATAGAACACTTATCTATTAATAATTAACCAACTGGCTACGTACGAAATATGAACCTCCTATCTGTAGGATTTGCTATTCATTTTCTCTCAACAACAAGCCACCCCTGAGCTGAGGCTATGAATCCACAAGGAGATCTGACCCTCTTGGTTGTCCACTCTTCACACCCAACAACCCCAAAACCCAAGTTCTACTCCCACAACAGTTCGATTCCTCCAACTCTCTTTCTCACAACCCGCACAACCCAAGGAATGTACCCCCTTCACTACTTACAATCCCTCAGGCTGAACTATTTGTTTATCGGGGCTTCCAGTGCACTCGATTGGACAGGAATCTCTCAGTTAGGGACTCGAGGAACTCTCAACTTCCCCATATATGAGTGCACACAACAACCTTCATAAGGCTCTTGAGCCATTTCCTCGACAGGAAAATGCATTATAGGTTTACAACCCATTTTACAAGGACACAAACATTTTTATTAGCATAAAATACAACCAAACAATGGTTTCCTTCAAGCACAACATTGTTGGTTCTCTTCTCGCCACTGCCCCCACCTCCTCCCTCTTGTTGCCCAAAATCCACATGTAAAATATGACTCTCCTCTCCATACAAATTTATCTTCTTCTCCCTTGCTTTCTTCACTCCCACATTTCCAAAAGATGATTGTATTTCAACCCCATGCTCCTAATAACTCTGGGATGTGACTCCTCACACCCACTCTCTTAATGAGTTTAATGATTGGTTTTGGGAACACTCAACAACAAATAGAAGCTCTATACACAATGATAACAATTCCAAGAATGTGGGTTTGGATTAATACCCATGTATAATTCCCCTTTGGACCCCTCTCTCTCTCGTGGAATCATATCCCCCCATCATTATCATCCCTCTTGTATCCCACCCAGTGATTATCATCTTTATTAATTAAGCATTTCAATGTTCATAATACATATTTCAACCCTCGTCCATGCTAATCAATACTCACTCTGTATCCCAAACCTATCAATTCACTAGCCTAAATGAAATTTATACAATTACATTGTAATTTACGAGGTTTAAAAATAGAAATGTTAGATCACACATGGTTTTCCATTCAACCAAACAAGAAATAAGAAATAAGCTAAATATCCATCAAACCAAGAAAGAAACATGATAGACATACATGGAAGAAGTTAAAAACGACGCATATGTAGTCAAACTGACATTTTCTCGTCATCCGAGGATTGTTATGCGACTATGATGGGGCATCCCTTTGAAGTAGACATCATAATTGACACCAACAATATAATTTGTACACTTCAAAGACCGTTCCCAACTTGGCACCAAACCCAACATTGCCACTTTTTCATTGTGGACGATTGTCCATGTGTGTCCAAGCATCTGCAACTACCTTTAAAGGAGTTGAATGTTTCCAAGGCATTGCCTTTGTTTCAACATCGTTCGCTTGTCCCCACATGATATCATAAGAAGTGAATAATTCTGGTGCAGAGAATATTTCATCTTTATTAGTCCCTGCCAAAGGCATGGGACTATAGCGATAGATTTATCGTTGACTGATTATTAGTTTAGGTTTGACTTTCAAATTTTTTTGAAATTATAATGTTTAGCTTAGGAAACTTATATTAATATATTTTAAAATAAAAATATATATATATTTGTCAGAGTTTTATTGGTTCATAAATTTAAAGCCTTATTGCTGCCTTCACTTCTTTCTATACATTGCTAATTTCGAGAACTGCCACCCTTCACTTCACTCAGGTACGCACTCAGGTACGCAGTGTCCTTTTGCATGCAAGGTGGGTTGGAGCGTCTTTACCTTTGGGTGAGGGCTCATCACTTTTCTAAG
>ML807955.1:230857-245546 GCA_009831015.1 Picea engelmannii
AAGGATGTGTCCCATAAGTATTTGATGCAAAAGATTTGGTATATGGTGCACGGATAATTTTCAAAAGAATCAGAGAATTATCAAGTTAAATGGACGGTCCCCAATTTCATTATCATTGGAAAATTTCAATGAAATTCTCAAACTACCAAAACCTACAACAATATTCAAAGTCGAGAAAGCCAAATATTTTATAAAAGCTAAAAATGGTGGCAAATATTTGTTACCTCTATGTTTTGAAGACCCAACCATAGTCCCGAAAGATTTATCTACAATTCAGGTCAGTTTATTTAAGATGCCTTATAAAGAAAAGACTTGGTTTCTTGCTAGGGTATTGGGACTGGAATCAATTGCAAATATCTCTCCCCTAGCTCTTTATGTCTTGTATTATTCTATTAAAGGGAAAAATATTTTCGATTGGTCCAAAATTATATCCTATGATATTTTGTTCCAACTCTCAAATTTAAAAAAGATAAGAAGTTTTACATGTCTGTGCACCTAGTCTTCGCTATTGTCTATTGTCATGTATTTCAAGGACTGAATTTATTAATAAAAGTTTATGCTAAAGTAGATCCAGTACATACTTGGTATCTTTCTCTCTGGAAACAAAAAACAATGCATCACTTTTATGAATTCTATGATTCTTTCCTTTCTTCGTTCAAAAAACTTATGTTCGGGAATAATACCTCAAGGTTATCATTGGAAGCAACGACCCTTTTAATTAAAAGGGGAAACTTTGAGTCAAATGAACAATACAATATAATTCGAGTTTATTTCTCCCAGGAAGCCCAATTTATCTACCATTTTATGTCTCTGATAAAATATTCATGATAGAAGTATGTAGACAGTACACATTCTGGGAAAATTTCTTTCTTCAAAGAAAGAAAGAATAGTTTATTGTATTTCCATGGAAATTTAGTGAAATCACATACATTATAAGAAAAACATCCCCACTCTATTGCAAATGTAGTCTTAGTATTATCTTCCTCAGCGATTCTGACCCAATGGTATTTTGAGAATCCATCAATGAAAGAATATACCTCTTTACCTCCCACCGAACCTTTAGTTTTATATGAGGATATTCTCTAGGTGCCTTTTGAATTTGATCTTTGGGTGCCAGTTTGAGTTTGATCTCTGGGTTCTAGTTTGATATGGATGGGGCTCTTCTTTATGTGCCACCAAAATCGATGAATTTGCAACTCAATTTGACCAATATAATTTGAATCTAGTAGATTTAATAAATGGGTTTGACCCTCAATAGTTCTTCATGGACCACATGGTTTCAATAGGTTTCAGTGTATCATATATAAACACATACATATATGGAGAAGAAGTATTGATTGGATACATTGAGACAATTGTTAGCACAAATGAAGCACACAAACAACATGGAAACATCGTGAATGAAAGAAGTTTGAAATCTTAGAGATCTTCCCCAAAAATCGTCATAGCTAGACATAATCCTCAACTTGCCACTCAGGATAAAAAAAATTCTTTGGTTGAAAATTTAGGTGACGATGATGATCCTCAATGTCCCAAAAACGATATTGAAAAGCCCCACAAGTTGCCTATAACTAGAAAAAGAAAAAGACAAAATAATCAACAAGAAATGGAGGAAGACATACCCAGTGAATATATTCTTCTTGAAAATATGGAGCTTGATGCAAATATTGAAGACATAGGGTTTCCAAATGATGAGCAGAGGATCCAACCTAGTGATGAATTGGTAATTCAAGAACCTATCTTTTTTTAGGAAGAATCTTTGACCCTACATAATGCATTATTTGATAAAGATTTGAAGAAGCTATTATTTGAACATGTGAATTCAAAGGGAAAGAAAATAAAAGATACAGAGGTGGATTTGAATAAAAAATCACTCACATTCACAAAGTTACTGGTGATGCTTTAGAGGTTTCAGTTGACAAAACGAAAGCTGAGAATGTGATATTGAAAGAAAGAGTCGGGGAATTACAATGCGTTTTGATTCTGCCACCTATTTTTGTAATTCCGATGGTAGCTATTCAACCTGGGAGAAATCCTGACGATACACCCAAGTCAAGCTCAAAATTGAAAGGAACATCAAGCTTGTTAGTTGTTGTCAGAAATTTTGTTGGTGAAAATATTAAAAAGAGAATGACTCTTATTATTGAAGCATGGGATATGAGGAGCAATATTGTTTCATTTGGGTCAAAATTAAATAGTTTTAGAGAATATGTCCAAGATGATTTGAGTAATGAAGTAGGGTTTTACAAAGACATTGTTATCACATTTACTTTGAAAATTTCTGGTATGATCGAGCTAAAAGGGAAAGAAGAGGATTTATCTTCTCCATCCATAATCAAACAGCTAAAGGCTTGTTGGATCAATAAGATAAAAGTATTGAAAGAAATATTGGATGAGTGTGATGTTGTAGTTGTCAAGAAAGAAGCATTATTTCGCAGATTGACTGAGATAGGCCTGGCAGGAACCATAGGATAAGTACAAAACCCAAAATTAATATTGAATTCCATATTTATGACAAGGCACCAATTTGAAGAACACATGGAAATACTAAAGGGATTATCCATAGAGAAAATTAATATCATAATTGGATATAATGAAAATGAAATCGAAAGTTGGTTAGTGAGCTATGCAAATAAAAATGAAGACATAGAAGATACTCTTCTCCAACTTTCATATGAATTGAGAGAATTGGAAGGAATATTATTTGATATAAAAATTAGGCAAGAGATGAATGTGGCCCCAATGAAAAATTACATAGAATATTGGTTAAAGTGAGCCTTAATTAAGATAACTGGAGAGGATCAATTGCAGTCAGTTGGAACCTGTCATGCAACCACTACAAAAGAGGATACAAGAGGAATGTCATCAATAAAATGAAGGGAGAGAGATACCATCACAGTGAGTTTCAAATTGATCACATTCCTTTCCTTTCTTCTCTCAGAATTCATCCAGTTATATTTTATCTATCATAAATAAAATATAATCGACTTCTGATCACTTCCTCTTTTCTTTTTAGGTCTTGCATCGCCCTTGCTCTGCTCTAGTCCCGTTTCTGCTCTTTCTATTTACATTTCTTATTTTATGGTCCACGAGATCCAATCCCAGTCTAATCTTGGACAAACACCTTTTATTTTCCAAAGACTATTACAGGCTATTTATTTTTTAGAAAACTCCATAGAGATACTTTGGGGTTAATTTTAATTGTATCTTTGAACTTTGAGCATTTGAGTACAATATATTTGAAATTAACCTATCAAATATTGTTTTTATTTTAATCAAAACACTCATTTAAAGTTCTTTGATTTATGTGGGCCCTTCATTCATCTTCCCTTAAATGTGAGATTCATGTTATAATTATTTCTTTGTGTTATATTTCTATAAATTTTATTTATGTTATGAGTAAAGATTCATGTTCCATTTCTCAGGAATTCTTGGTGTATGTATATTTTTTTTAAGTGTTTTTATTTATTTGAGTGAAAAAAATCTGGAGTTTGATGTCATCATTCTCCCATATTTGTATTGTTGTTCCAATATTTTTCAAAGATAAATTCAAAAGAAATTAAAGAGGAGTACCACCTTTATAAAAATGAAGGGGGCGTTTAAATGCTCATGAGGTTGTTGTTTTGATCTTAACATATTGAAACATCAACAACTACATTGGTGATCGACTATTTCCTTTGGTAAATAAAACTTGCTCACTGATTTCGTCGAGCCCCGATCATCAACCATCGACCTTCAATGCTTTCTCTTGGAAAACCAATATTCCCCACAAATCTGGACGAACCCCGATCGTCGACAATCGCCCATAGACGAATTTCCTTGGAAACCAACTTGTTTACAAATTTTGTCGAACCCCAATCATTGGCTATCATCCATTTCTTGGATGACATGGAAGCTATGTTGACATGGCATGACATGTGGATGCTGACATGGTATGAAAAATGAATGTTGACATGGAAATTTGGCTAATGTATCATGACACATGGACCGTGATGTGGAATAAGACATGGACATTAGTGAGGCAAGACACGTCATTCTTCCCCTTCCTTTCATTAGTGATCAACAATTTATTTTGTACGCATGAAAACTTTTGCCAATTTATTCTAACCTCCGATCATTGGCCATCGACGATTGAAAAATTCTCTTTGATGAACTAAACAACTCGCTAATTTCATCAAACTGCCCATAGGAAATCGACGATTTCTTTTGGTCGAACCAAACACTTCACCAAACTCGTCAATCCTATCTTCGACCATCGACGTTTTCTAGTTGGAAACTGAAATTCTTCGCGAATCTCATCGATCCAACCATTGATGATTTTCATTGGTGAATAAAACAATTCTCCCAACTTGTCGATCCGACGATCTTCCATCATCATTTTTTGTTGGAAAAACAAACACTTAGAAAATTTCGACCAATTTAGAGATGAATCTAAGTCATCGATCTCCCATTCAAAATGATCGTGTTCGTTAATTCACCAAACTTTTCCCAACTCCATGGATGAATATCGACCATCAATATTCTCCATTTCCCAATCACCAAAAATGAATCTTGACTGTCGATTTGCGAGATGTTTCCAATCTCCAAAAAACATGTATGTTTTTAATTACATTTACAATGAAATCTAGGCCGTTGATATCAAACTCAACCATGATCTTGGTCATCGATGTTGGACATAGTGTCATTAATGTGTTGTCATTGATGTCAAACTGTTGGACGATGCACAGATTTTATAGCTCAGGTGGGTTAGCGACTGAAGATTAAAGCTCAGAAGAGATGACGCGATGAAACTCAGATCAAATCAAGACCGTTGATACTCATGCGACAGATCAACGACAGGGATGAATTGCAGAGAGAGAAAGGAGAATTAAACATCGTGCTATTTCCAATCCCACAATTATTCAGGACCGTTATATCCTATAGCTTCAAAGATTGATGATTGTGGTCGACTCACCAATAGATGCACAACTTCAAATTGCAGAGCTCGGGTGACGAGTTAAATCACTCGCAAGTTGTGGTTCTGCAATCATCCTTGATCGTCAATCTACTTCGAGAGTCTTCACGACCATTGGATCACTTTAAGTGGAAGGATAGGATAAGAGGGGAAAAACAGTTGAGAATTCGATTACCCGAATACCCACCAGCCGTCAATCTAAAACCATGATCAACGAAGAACATTCAGTTCGGGTTAAAAGTTGTGAGGAGGTTACATTTCAGGGAATCTCACTTCGAAATAATTGGGAACTAGAGAATTCGAATTACCTAAAGTCACGAAGGCCCAAATGAATAAGGACCGTTAGATCTGGACAATAAATGATGACTGTCGGATCAGGATGATGGTCAACTTCGTCGCTCACCACTTCGGCGAAATGGAGTTGACAACATGTAAAATTATCCGAAGGACAAAGTTATGAAGCCACGAGGTTAAGACCCGTAGCACTCAATCCGAGAGCCCACACCATCAACAGTGATGTCAGCAAGGACACATGGAACAGTCAGATAATGACAAGTGTCAAGTTGAAATCGACATTTCAGGTACGTGTAAATCACGAATATGAGTGACACATGCTAGCTACTCGACTCGTGCCACATCATCAAGTGATGTAAGTAAGTTACGTCACTCTGGGAGTTTTACTTCGAGAATTTTCCCACCAACAAATGATAAAATCTCCAAAGTCCCGAAGGATGAAATCCCGAAGTAGACACGAGTCGTCTGATGAGAAACACTTCAGGAGTATTTTCATCCATTGGAGATTTTGGACACGCGTATATTATTAAGAAGATTTACAAAGACTGGAAGACGCGAAGTACGAAGTTGCGAAGTAACTGGTGGCCATCAATCTTAATTCTTAATTAAGACCCAGCCGTCGGATTAAGCTATGTAAGAATCAAATCTGATGATTGATCTGTTTCCATGAAATAAACGTAAACCGTCCGATCTGTTCGGGAAATCTAATTCGGAAGTTTTGAAAGGTTTCAAGTCCTAAAGTTTCGAAGGGAGAAGTGTCGAAGTCCCGACTATCGTCCATCTGATCAGGAGATTAAATTGTGACCGTTGATTCTGATAAGCGCTCAAGCGGTCGTTTGGCCTAGCGTCTGGTCATTGCCATTCATCATATGGAATAAGAGATTTAAAAGGCAGAATATAATAAGTCGCTAAAGTTGATAAGCCCGTGGTTTTGTGTTATCGGTCATATGTAATGGTTTGAAGGAAGTGCCTCTGCAGAACTCAGATTTTGCAATAATAGTAAATATTCGAGATCGAGTTAAAATGATGAAATTGATCCATATATGTGATCAATTTATGAAAAAGCCTTCACAGTAAAAATTATAATCAGTGATTATGGTTAAGTTAAACGAAGAGGTGTGATGGTTCAAAACAAAGGGACACATTGTATCACTCTCACATTGTTTTGAATATTATATAAACGAGGAAGAGTGTTGAGAAGAAAGGTGTCTCTGCAATCTGATTAAGAATATATATTAATCACATAAGCAGAGAGAGATGTCGTAAAGACCTGATACAGAAGTTTCTCCAGATTCAGAAAATAAGGGTGTTTGGGTGGTGCAAGGGCAGGTTGGTGCCTGTAGAGGGAGTTGTTGTTTCCTTGTTAGTTGTAGTTAACTAAATAGGGGGTCGAATCCTTCTACCAGTTGGTGTTGGTGAACAAGGGTGTTGGTGCATCCTGATCAGTTGGTGCTGATCGAAAAGGAAGAAAATCTTCCTTCTATGTAACATGTAAAACAAAATTTTGCAGTTAATATAAAAGAGTTTGTTGTTTTCCCATTTGGGTTCCACGATAAATATTGTGTTAAATTTTTGTTTGCATTAACAAAAGAAAAATTGATATAATAATTGTGTCACTGATTCACCCCCCCCTCCCAGTGACAGGATCTGATCCTTCAATCGATTCCTCAAACTCTCCCATCTTCTTCAACTACCATTAAAAGTTGAAATTTTGATCTTCTAAGTCAAATTTAACTTTGCAATCCTTCCAATTAATTCCCTTGATCATCTCTTTGATATTTCTAAGGGAAATTTTGACCTGAATTCTCTCAAAAATATGGAGATTCCACCCCAGAATTCATCATTCTCCCCAAATACTTCATATATCCAACATCTGTAACAACATCTTTTTCCCAAATTCGCATGGAAATTGGCCTATACAAGCTCCATGTTTGAACTAGAAGCTTCAATACCATAATGTAACATACCCCAATTTAACTAAGGTCCATTATGAGCGTAATACACCTTAATGTTAATATTTTCTATTAAATAATTTCTTGTAGCTTACCAGCTATAGATCAAACACAAATTTAACCATTTTTTATACCATAATTTCAAATGCATCTATATCATAATGGAAACCATGAATGAAGATGTTCAAGCAACAAAAAAATACCTAGTATTCATAAACCATTTCCATGGCGTAAATAAACAAAATAAAAACAATAGAACACTTATCTATTAATAATTAACCAATTGGCTACGTACGAAATATGAACCTCCTATCCATAGGCTTTGCTATTCATTTTCTCTCAACAAGAAGCCACCCCTGAGCTGAGGCTATGAATCCACAAGGAGATCTAGCCCTCTTGGTTGTCCACTCTTCACACCCAACAACCCCAAAACCCAAGTTCTACTCCCACAATAGTTCGATTCCTCCAACTCTCTTTCTCACAACTCGCACAACCCAAGGAATGCACCCCTTTCACTACTCACAATCCCTTAGGCTGAACTATTTGTTTATCGGGGCTTCTAGTGCACTCGGTTGACCAGGAATCTCTCAGTTAGGGACTCGAGGAACTCTCAACTTCCCCATATATGAGTGCTCACAATAACCTTCATAAGGCTCTTGAGCCATTTCCTTGACAAGAAAATGCATTATAGGTTTACAACCCATTTTACAAGGACACAAACCTTTTTATTAGCATAAAATACAACCAAACAATGGTTTCCTTCAAGCACAACATTGTTGGTTCTCTTCTCGCCACTGCCCCCACCTCCTCCCTCTTGTTGCCCAAAATCCACATGTAAAATATGACTCTCCTCTCCATACAAATTTATCTTCTTCTCCCTTGCTTTCTTCACTCCCACATTTCCAAAAGATGATTGTATTTCAACCCCATGCTCCTAATAACTCTGGGATGTGACTCCTCACACCCACTCTCTTAATGAGTTTAATGATTGGTTTTGGGAACACTCAACAACAAATAGAAACTCTATACACAATGATAACAATTCCAAGAATGTGGGTTTGGATTAATACCCATGTATAATTTCCCCTTGGACCCCTCTCTCTCTCATGGAATCAAATCCCCCCATCATTATCATCCCTCTTGTATCCCACCCAGTGATTATCATCTTTATTAATTAATCATTTCAATATTCATAATACATATTTCGACCCTCATCCATGTTAATCAATACTGACTCTTTGTCCCAAACATATCAATTCACTAGCCTAAATGAAATTTATACAATTACATTATAATTTGCGAGGCTTAAAAATGGGAATGTTAGATCACACATGGTTTTCCATTCAACCAAACAAGAAATAAGAAATAAGCTAAACATCCATCAAACCAAGAAAGAAACATGATAGACATACATGGAAGAAGATAAAAACAACGCATATGTAGTCAAACTGACATTTTTTCGTCATCCGAGGGTTGTTATGCGACTATGATGGGGCATCCCTTTGAAGTAGACATCATAATTCACACCAACAATACAATTTGTACACTTCAAAGACCGTGCCCAACTTGGCACCAAACCCAACATTGCCACTTTTTCATTGTGGACGATTGTCCACGTGTGTCCAAGCATCTGCAGCTACCTTTAAAGGAGTTGCATGATTCCAAGGTATTGCCTTTGTTTCAACATCGTTCGCTTGTCCCCACATGATATCATAAGAAGTGAATAATTCTGGTGCAGAGAATATTTCATCTTTATTTTTTCTAGGTGAAATAGAGTTACTTCTCTACTTTCCCCATGCAAACTGAAATGAAGGTATCTAAGAACTCGGGTGAACTATTTGTTGATATAACATAACTCGAACCTTGAACCCTGAACTTGCACACCACGTGCTCGATCAACTACCCACTCATTTAATCGAGTCATCCACCTATTCTCTCATCCAACAAATATCATTTATCTCGGGACTTTGAAGTGCATGGATTTTATTTTGATCTCACCTTCTCATACCACCATACCACTTTAAATGCACGTGTCAAAGTTTGGTTTATCTCGAGGGTCCAAAACACATTAGTAAATCTGACTTCAACAACTTAGGTACTACTTTTGGATGTACGACATGGTTTTTTTATTGACATAAATATTGGCCACCAGGACTTTATAATAACCTTTCTCTCACCAAAGTCTATAACATTGATTTGGGATAACCTTTTGCTTACCGAAGTCTTGGAATATGGGATCAATATTTCACTATATAAAGCCTAGAATTTTTTTGAGAAAACAATAAAAATAATATAAAAATATGAACTATGGTGGAGGGTGCTTTATATAGTTTTAACAATAAATATAATCAATGATTATATGGGTATGGTATATTTTTCAAGGCTCAAATGGTTAGAGTTATTATAGTACTCACGTGACTCATTAGAATATTAATTGCAAGTATAAGAAGATGGTCAAGTGACTCATTAGAATATTAATTGCAAGTATAAGAAGATGGTCAAGTCATTAGAATATTAATTTTGAAAGTATGAGAAGATGGTCAAATCAAAGAAAAATTTAATAGCTAAGCTAATGAATTTAAAAGTTACAACCAAATGTAAAAGTGATTTGAGAAAGGGAAAACCGATCAACATATTGGGTAATTACATCAAATAATGTTTTCACTTTAAATACACTCATTACCATGCAATTTAAGCCAATGCATTTGAATTTACAACATCTTTCTCCTACTAGGGATGACACTTCCCTCTGAGGCATCAAGAACCGTAGACCTGTATCTTCAATTCTTTGAGCATGGAGTCATTATTCTTATATCAAACTTCTCTTTTTTGACAACCTTTGAATGTAAAACTTGCTCATGCTGAGACCTTCTAACTCTTTTTCTTGAGAACTTGGAATGGTTTGATTCACCTTTTCTTTGAAACCATTACCTTCATTCCTTTTATGCTTTCTAAAAAGATTGTCAAATGGATGTGTTTGAATATGGTTTTTATGGGTTTTGTTCTTTGTTTTTATCCTTTATGTTATACCTGTAAATCATAAAGATTTATTGGAGAAGCTCTCCATATTCATACAGGTAGTGGTGCATATGCATCTCAAAAGAAATAGAAGGGATTATTTTCCCTTTATTTATGGCTATACTAGTCCAACAAGTACCCTTTATCAATATTAGAATCAAGATGATTTTTTGTTGGTAATTATTCATAGCCATGTTTGGCATATTTGATGAAAAACTCATTGTATGCAACTATATTAGTGTTTGTTACTATTAGTGGAAATTTCTCAAATTTATATGTCTAGACAATTTGGTGAATCATTTTTATGTTCCATGCATCTATATATGAAAAAGCTTAATGATTTGCTAGAAAATATTTCCACGGATAATAAAATGATTAGTCATGAATGTTTATCTTTTGAAAACAAAGACTCTTCATATTTATAGATCTATTATCATAAGAAATATTCTTGTCAAAATTTGGATTAGATTCGTCTTAAAGATTTTCAATGAAAGAACTCTCCTTTTGTTCTCCAAATCAAAAAAACCCTAAATTATTGATAAGGAGATAAACAAAAACGCTAATGTACTAATAGACCCCTTTTTCCCTCAATATTTCGGTAGATTTGTCAGAGGAATGATAGATTTGTTTGCAATTACATGACTCAATATGCTATCAAAGGTGAGTTTGGTTATGGTAAGATAAAATATTTTATTTTTCTTCATTTTCGGTCTATTTTGGTGTTGCTTAAGGTAATTAGTTACAATGGGTTAGGATTAAATGCCAAATTTCTAATCTCTCTCCGTCTTAACTCTAAAAAATGTATGATGAGTATTCATTTACCAATAACATGGTCTAAAAGTGTTGGGGCAGGGTTAATTTTGAGGGGACTTCTAATGATTGAGTAATAAAATACTGATTCATACATGAATTCCTCTCTTTCCTTCTTGGTGTCACTACACTACTAAAAAGTGTCCATAGCCTATGGTGTAGTCACCCTAGCATCATAGACATTGTTACACTGCCAGTGGGCATCCATAGCCCCAGTAGAGATACCTGCATTTCCCAATTGAATTTTCTTTCACCATATTTATTTTATTTATGATTTAATCACTTTTAGATGGGGGAAATCAATGTATTTAAACATAGAGGGATCATGTCTATTTTTTAAGATGAGATGGATATGCCCATGTCATAATTTATACCCATTAAATATGTCCATCCCCATGGTCTTGAAAGAAATTCTTCATCGTGTACCTAACAATTCATGTAGTGGATATTTCTTCCTTATCAACAATAGGTATGTCTTCCTAGTGGAATCTTGAATAGCTATGGTGTCGCCACGTGAAATTTTCTTGAAAATATATTCTTGAAACAATTTAGCAGCCTGTTGTCTGATCTTGTTCACCAGCATGACTCAAAACTTGTCATGTCATTTCCCAAAGAAAGAAATTGTTCAACTTCGTTCCCCGACAATGGCACCAAAACAGATGTTGTTCCTTGAGACATTCTTGGCTATAGAACTATGCCAATGCACCCTATGGAAGTAATCTTACTTCCCACTTTAGGCTAAAAGGAAAAGTCCAATAGCTATAGGGGGTAGCCCTCATGAATACAATATTCAACATATCTCATTATGTATGAAGAAAATAATAAAAGAAAATGTCTTGTAAAAGTCGAATACAGATATGAACAACAACAACAACAACAACAACACAGTTTATCAAATCCAAGTGGGCATCGTATTCTCTATTTCCCAGGATATCAAATTTAAAGAGATGACAGAAAAAATAAGTTACTTTTAGTACTAGCAAGTAATATTAGAATTAAAAAAAAAAATAGAAGCCTCAATGACAATGGAGGAATATGACAGACCAAAGAACCTATAGCTTTAGAGGAAATGTTGGATTATTAACCTAATATGCAATGTGTAGCTATCTAAATATGTGTCAAGAAACTATAAGAAATCAGTGTTCAAAGTCATGTACGATGGAGCACTAAAGACCAAATCACTGTATAAACATTCTCTACTAAACCACTGATTATAGTTTCATTAAAATGCTCAATTGATACAACATCATGAGATAATGAATATCATTCATGAACAAAGATTACACCAACTGAACTTTAATGAAACTTAGAAAGCAAATTCATAATAAAATGTTGAACAATTCAAGCATTTAATAAACCATAACTTCGTAACAAGATTCTCAAAACATATTTCAAATAACTAAGAAACAAGAATTTGATTAACAAAAGAAAAAGTTACAAACTTGGCAAAACAAAGGGATGAATCCTCTCTTCATATTCAAAACTATGCCAAAATTGTCTTTACATATCCCTCATACTTACTAGAACAACCGCATTATAAAAGTGGTTGATATATGTCGATAGACATTATTAGTAGTCATTCTTAAAAAACTAATAGCATCTATTGACATATATGAACCACTTTTATAATGTTTGTGGTTGTGCAATTTAATACCTCAGGTATCCATTTTCGTTTTGCATGGGATTTAATGGCATAAATAATGTTGGTTTTTTATTTAGTTTTTGTGCGACCTCATTGCAACAAAAATGGAGGCACGTTAAGAATATGATGTAACCATGTTCAATTATTCTATGTTATGTTTTGGCTGCAAAATTCATATCCTAATACACATAACAAACAATTGATTCCATACAATGTTGGAAGGTTTACAGTTGGGAGTAAGCTTGTCATTGATGGCAAGAATAGTGATGGAAAATATCAACATGATCAGAAACACACTGATAATGGAAGAGTAAATTCCATTTTAGAATTTCGGATACCGGGAGTTGAAGTGTCGAAACACTTCACCACCGAAGTGGTGAAATCGCAAAGTGGAGTTGAAGTGTCGAAACACTTCACCACAGAAGTGGAGAAATGCGAAATGGTGAAATGATCCTAGCCATTGGATCAAGGTGTGATCTGGGCCGTCAGATCCAGGAGGTGAATATGGCAGACCACGTCAGAAAGGACAGTTTTGGACCATTGGATCAAGAGGATGCGTGGCGAAAGATCAGAGCTAGTCAAAAACTCCATTTCAGAGTTTCGCGAATTGCGACTTGGAGTGATGAGAATCTCCATCTAAGGATTAGCGAGATGAGAGATCATGAAAAGATCAGGACCATCAGATCACCAAGAACGAGGACTGTTGATCTGAGCTCCATCTCGGAGTCTCGCCTATCGTGATTTGAAGTGACGAGAATCTCCATCTAAGGAACAACGAGATGCGAGATCGCGAAAAGATCAAGACCGTCGGATCACCCAAAACATGGACCGTTGATATGAGCTCCATCTCGGAGCTTCGCCTATCATGACTTGGAGTGGCGAGAACCTCCATATTAGGAACAACGATATGTGAAATCGCGATTTAATCACAGCCATCATATCAAGGTGTGATCTGCACCGTTGATTCGACTCCATTTCAAAGTTTCACGAATCACAACTTGGAGAGGCAAGAAACATAACCACAAGAATGCCGAAATCGCGATATGCGAAATCGCGATATGATCTGAGTTGTTGAATCAAGAGCAGATCTGAACCGTCGAATCATAGGACAAGTGGCAAGCGATTGGAATTTCGCTGACTTGGATTCAACGGAGCATGGTGTGGAAACTCGCGAAATATGAAGCACCTTTTGGCATAGCCTATGGTCACCATCGATGGTCACGAGAAGAGAAGGAGTTAGTTCAGCTAAGCTCCATTTCGGGGTTTCGGGGATCGCAACTTGGAGAGTTGAGATGCCTCATCTCCAGATTCACGAAATGCGAAATGGTGAAAGTGCTTTCTGCATAAGCGCGTGGTCACAGCCATTGGGCACATCGATGGAAGATGGAGGAAGAAGCTAGAGGTGCTAAGCTTCACCACAGGGATCCCAAAATGACGAATTATGAAATGGCGAAACAAGAACAAGATTCTTTATCCTTAATCCAACAGTTCAGGTGAAGTTGAACAAGATCGAAGGGCTACTTTTGCGCTTCTTAGTGTAACAACTAAAACAAATGATGATCTCTGCCAGAGGACTCGAAGAGTACTGAGTGTGATCGCCAAAGAAGATGAAGAGTCTCAAGGCATCTTCCAGTGGATTGAGGATTATTGATACAGGCAATTGATAGATGGAAGGGGATTGAAGTCTGTAGCTGAAAATAGAAAGGACAATCTCGTCTAAGACAGAGAAGACGAAGAGTCTCGACTGCCAGAGAGGCTGAGGAATCTCAACATGACATCCAGTGATGTTGAACGCGTGGGCAAACCATCAGAGAAGCTGAAGGGTTACCATGATGATCATACAAAGCACTCGACATGTGGAGGAGATGAACACAATGTGAGCAGGCAGAGGGATTGCACGCATTGCATGCACAAGTAGTACAGAAGCTATAAGTACACCATACAAATAAGAGTTGGGGTTGTTGTTGGTGTAGCTGTGATTGTCGTTGTTGAAGGTGATTCATGTGTGAAGAAGGATCA
>ML807955.1:258552-274362 GCA_009831015.1 Picea engelmannii
TTCTAAGTGTGAGTCAAATGTGTGACCAAGGTCAGAAAGTTACTTTCGATTCACAAAAGTGTGAGATAAGAAGAGAAGGTTCATGGAAATTGGTCGGTACAACTACAAGAACTTCAAACAACATATATGTGTTAAGTGAAATTGGAAATCAAAAGTGGTGTCTATGAAAGGAAGATGAAAGTTGGCTATGGCACAGAAGAATGGGTCACATCCATTTTGATAACCTTTTCAAAGTCAGCAAAAGAGAAGCAGTCAGAGAAATGCCCCATATCACGAAACCAACCAACACTTTATGCAAGCATTGTCAACAAGGAAAGCAAACAAAGACCAGGTTCAAATCAAAGGAATATTCAACAACAAGACCACTGTAAAGTGTGCATACTGATCTAGTTGGAACAACTACAACACAAGGCTTAAAATTTGAGAGATACTTTATGTTATTAGTTGATGATTATACAAGAATGACTGCAGTTTGCTTTCTCAAGAACAAGTCAAAAGATTTTGAAAACTTCAATATCTACAAGGAAATGGTTGAAAATGAGATGGATTCAAGAATCAAATTCTTGAGATCTGATAATGGAAGAGAGTTCACTTCAAAGGAATTTATGGACTACTGCAGTAGTCATGGAATAAAAAGGCAATTCTCCATTGCTAGGACACCTCAACAGAATGGAGTTTTTGAAAGAAAGAACATGAAAGTACAAGAAATGGCTCAAACAATGCTAATGGATTCCAAATTGAAAGATATATTTTGGACACAGGCAGTGCATACAATAGTTCACATTCAAAACATAGTAATGCTAAAAAACAACACTGATAAAACTCCCTACGAGCTATGGAAAGGAAGACCAACAAATATGAAGCACTTCAGAGTTTTGGGAAGCAAATGCTACATCAAAAGAGAATATGGAAGAATGAGAAAGTTTGACTCTCGTGTGGACAAAGGAGTACTTGTTGGTTACTCAAGTACAAGGAAAGCATACAAGTGTTACAATCTAAGATTGAAGAAAGTTGTGGAAAGAATCAACGTAACAATTGATGAAACAGGAAGACCAGAATCAAAGGAAGAAGAAAACAAATCAATGGAACAAATTTTCGAAGAAGAAGAAGCAGAAGATGAAATAGAAGAGGAAGATGAAGAGAATCTGACAGAAAAAAAAGAGAAAGTTAAGCAAGTATCTCCAAAGACACCTAGCAAACGAGTACCGAAGAATCATCCTTCAGATCAGATTATTGGAAACAAAGATGCAAGAATTGAGACTAGAAGAAAAATCCTTTCACCAGAACAAGCACACCTAGCACTCTTATCCACAATTGAACCAAACTGGTTTGAAGAAGCCAACAAGGATGAATTTTGGAATAAGGCCATGAAGGAAGAATTGGATCAAATAGAGAAAAATGACACTTGGGAACTGGTTCCAAGACCAAAGAATAAGAATGTGATCGGAACAAAATGGGATTTTAGGAATAAATTAAATGAAGATGGACAAGTTACAAGGAACAAAGCTAGATTGGTATGTAAAGGATATGCACAGATTCAAGGAATCGACTTTGAAGAGACATTTTCCCGAGTTTCCAAAATGGAAGCAATCTGGTTGCTTTTAGCCTATGCATTCTCCAAAAATGTTAAAGTATATTAGATGGACGTAAAATCATCTTTTCTGAATGGGGAACTTGAAGAATAATTCTACATTGAACAACCAGAAGGATTTCAGTTGTCAGAGAATGCAGATTATGTGTGTAAATTAAAGAAGGCTTTGTATGGTCTAAAACAGGCTCCTAGAGCATAGTACTCTAGACTGGATAAGTATCTGCAGCAGGCACGGTTCAGAAAAGGAAGTGCAGACAACACCCTCTCCATCAAGGTAAGTGAAGTTAATATTTTATTAATTGAAGTTTATGTTGATGATATTATTTTTGGTAGTGATGATGACAGGTTAAGCCATAAATTTTCAAAAGATATGCATAATGAATTTGAATTGTCATTACTTGGAGAAATATCCTTCTTTTTGGGACTTCAGATACATCAAAGTAACCAAGGAATCTTCATTTCTCAAACCAAGTATATCAGAGAAATGTTAAAGAGGTTTGAAATGGAAGATTGCAAACCAGTTATCACTCCCATGCAAACTAGTTGCAAGTTGAGCAAAGATGATGATTCAAAGTCTACATATTAGAGGCAATACAGGTCAATGATTGGCTATGAAAACATCCAGACCAGATGTAATCCAGGCAGTTGGATAGGTGGCACGATTTCAAGCAGCACTAAAGGAGTCACATGTGTTAGCAGTGAAGAGGATTTTCAGATATCTAAAAGAAACAAAAGAGTTCGGATTATGGTATCCAAAATGAAAGGATCTGTCACTTATTGCCTACACAGATGTAGATTGGGCAGGTTGTATTGATGGCCGACGAAGCACCAGTGGAGCAGCGTTCTACTTGGGTGAGTGTATAATATCATGGCTAAGTAAGAAACAATCATCAATATCTTTATCTACAACCAAGGCAGAGTATATTGCAGAAGCATCAGGTTGTACATAGGTCCTTTGGATGAAGCAAACTCTGACAGATATATAGGTTGAGTATGATGAGCCCATCCCAATCTATTGTGATAATACAAGCGCCATTAGTATCTCGAATAACCCGGTGATTCACTCCAAGATGAAGCACATTCCAATAAAGTATCACTTTCTACGGGAGTAAGTTGCAAAAAAGAAAATCAGAGTTGAGTATGTGGGCACAAAAGAACAAGTGCCATACATATTCACAAAACCACTTCCACAGGAATCCTTTGAATATCTTCGCCAGAGGCTTGGAGTTATTTCTACTCCAAAATGAATTCTTTTTGAATGCTTATCTTATATGTCTTATATTTACAGGAGGAAGCACCATAAGAGGACAGTTCAGTCAGGGGGAGCAACCCCAGATGGAAGGATACCTTTGCCATTGATGACAAAGGGGGAGAGATTTATCAAATAAAGAGGACAGAGGCATGGTTCCAGGGGGAGCACGAGTGATATGATTTCATTATTGCATCAGAGTGTTGCCATCAATGCCAAAGGGGGAGATTGTTGATTAAGGTTGGTTGTCATTGATGTCAACACTTGAAGAAAGCCCCATAGCACAAAGGTTGGGTAGTGGAATCAAGATTGTTTGATGTAAATATGATTCATTATTGTCTTGTCATGGTTGATAATAAGTATAAATGGATGAACTCCAAAGTGGTCCCCTTATGGTGAAATCCCTCACAGGAAGACGCTTTGCGAATTGAGTTATCCTAGAAGTATGGTTAGAGAATCCATGCTTATTTGTGGAATAATGAGATGAAAGCTAGATAATTTTTCATTTAAACTATCCTATATGGAAAGCGCTTGTCATGCAATTTCTGGTGGTATGTGGAACGTCACATAACTCCTCACGGTTAGAGAGTTATGGCCATGAGAAGTTGGAGAACCTAGGTTTGGGTAATGGACCCAAGTTTGTTTGATGGATAACAATATGAGTTTTGATATATTTTGAGGTAATACTATTCTATATGGATAGTAGATGTCATTCCATTTCTGGTGGTATGTGGAACGTCACATAACTCCTTATGGTTTGAGATTTATGGTCTTACGAAGTTGGAGAACCCTCATATGTAATCTAGAAGCCCCAGAAGGTCAAAGTAGTCAAAGTGGTTTAAGAGATTTTAAAAGGTAAATAATAAAGTGAAGTGATGATTTTACTATAATTAAAAGTGAATACAAAATAAATTAATTCAATAATAAATTTAATGGAGAAATTAGAAGTGGGTTAACCCTAAAATAAGGAAAGTGGGCAAAGTGACCTAGAAGATGTTTTTAAGGAAGCTACTAGGAGAGTATAAATAAGAGGCAAGGCTATCCCATTTAAGACACACTTGTTCATATTGAATACCTATAGGTGTCTGAGGTAACCAAAGGATATCTAAGTCGAATTTATGAGGAAAGTGAAGAAAATAAGCCCGGAATTCAAGGAAGGATAAATTCTTTTGATGATGCTTTCTAAGGTATGATTTTTTTTTCAGGTCATCTCACCATTTTCGCAATAACTTTTTTTATGGAATGATTCAGGCCGTGAAATTTCTATTCCATTGAGGAAACATATCCAAGTGTCTGTGGTAAAAAATTCATCTTGTGGGTCATTGTATTTTTGTAGTTACACTCCGTGGAAAATAGGGTATGTGGCTAGTCCAGAAACTAGTCAAAACCAAGTGTTTCGGGTAAAAACATCATAACTTCTTCATAACAGATTCAAATTCTGTAATACCAAATGTGTTGGTTAGAGTACAGTCTATAGTACTATTTGTAATAGTTTCATATCAATTCAAAAAATATTCCATGCGGGGTACGCTCTACAAGGTCGCTCTCTAGAATAAGCCAAAATTCAACAAGGTGTGCCATTTGTGTCATAACTCCTTTTCTGAGAGGTTCCAAGTTGTGAGACTTGGAGGAATTGCATAAAATACACTAAATAAGATTGTGTATCAGTGTCAGATCTTTATTCATTATAGGTAAAAAGTTATTATTATTTCAAGTTAGGGTTGTTGACTAATCCAAAACTAGTCTTGTGAGACTAAAGAAACGTTTGATGAAAATGCTAGTCTCTTGTTGTTAAAGTTAAGGAAGGTTTGTAGGTATGTGATCATTACACCAGGTCTATTACAAAGTTACAAATCATATTTGGATGATGAAATTGATGAGGTCTTTTGGTTGAGGTACAATTTGGGTACATGCTTGAGACAAGTAGTTGATGAGTTGGCACATACATGAGGTGTATAGTTGATGATGTTGGTACATATTGATGAATCATAGTTAATGAGTACTTGACACATGATTGGTACATACTTGGTACATGGTTGGTTGCACTTGTTTATGGTACATGTTGATTACAGATTGTTTGGTACAGGTTGGTGCATGGTTGATGCACTTGTTTATGGTATAGGTTGATTACAAGTTGAGGTACAGGTTGATGCATGGTTCAGGTTTATTGGTACATGTTTATARCGATATATCACATAGTGATAGTGTGACAGTGGTTCCATCATTMTACTTTTACTTYAGGGMAGTCGGATGGGACAAGGACAAGTGGTTGTAGCTGGAGAACATAGGGGGTTGTAGCCTCCTTCTGGTTGTAGCCAAAGAATTGGGGAGTTCAAGCTTCCCTCARGTTGTAGCCTGAGAAACTAGAGGGTTGGAGCCTCCTTCCAGTTTCAGCTGGAAAACAAAGGAAGTTGYTGCTTCCAATGAATGTAATGCTTCAAGACATATAAGATAAAKCATTCTGTGGTTTTCTCCCGATTTGGGTTTCCACGTAAAACACTGGTGTAYTRTGTATGTGTGTGATTTTTCATTTCTTATTGCTCATTATTGGATAATAATTCTACATTGATGTAACACTTGATTATTTGTAGAAAAAGTATTATAATTATGCTATTACTTAGTCACCCCCCCTCTCAGTAATCCAACAGTAGAGATGTCAACAGAGAGAGCAACAATAGGAGTAGGAGTAGAGGGTTGACCTGTATAATGTTGTACGTGATTAGGAGGTCAGGGAGAGGGAGAGGGATTTGTACCCTCTCCCTATTACTGAAATGAAACAAATCCTCTTGAAGAATGTAGGCCTACTTAAGTACTATGAGGAGGCTAAATCCCTGAAGGGGCACTCCGGGTTCTTGGTGCAGTTGATCAGTCGATGGGATGTCCATCGAAATGATTTCCATGTTGGTCTTGATCAGTGGTACCAATCCATTGAGGAGGATATATACTTTATCATTGGGCTATCCAAGAGAGTGGAGAATTTTCCCCAGAACCCTGATGTCCCAGTTGGTGTTGCAACAGAGATTAAGCTCATGTATTCTCAGATATATATCATAGTAGATGTACTTTCTCCAGTTGATTTTTAGGTTTCTAGTGGATAGCTATGGATCACTTCTTTCAGTTCAGAGGAAATGAGGTGCCTCTCACTGTTAGTGATGCCAATTGCACACTTTACCAGTGATGGGCAGTGCATTAGTCGCGCTCTTTTGTATTATGTTGATTCTTTGGTATAGAGGCCACAATGTATTAGATGGTCTACCATTGTTTTGTGGAAGTTTTGTATAGATCTAGATAGATGTCGTGCTATGATACATAGGAGGGAAAGATTCCATTTTGCTTTAGAGTTGTTTTGTTTATTTTTTGAGAGGTTTCCAGAGACGAGGCCTACTTTTTTCTGTCATCCTTCTAAGTCGATGACTCGGGTGTGGATTCACATGTGGGGTGAGATGATGCCTAAGAGGGGCCAACTGGAGTTTCCGACTAGGATTTCCATTGACACACTGGGAATACTTTCCAGTGAGGTAGATCACATGTTTGTGATGGTGTCATGTCCCTACACAGTGTTGGATTGGCAAGGATTTCAGAACATCCTCTTCACATCGGATGAGCCACCAGATGCTAGAGGTAATATTAGTGTTTTGTTTAAATTAATCTAGTTTCATTTTTTTGTCTTATTTAATTAGAAAAAAATTAATTCTAACACGTTCTTTAGCTTGTTTTATTAAATTGTTTAATGAAATTGTCTAATTCTTGTTGTGTACTATACACTTTGTAGATATTGGCACAAACATTGGGGACATGCCTCCTCCCCCACCAGATGTGTATGAGGAGATGCATGAGGCCGTGACGAGTCAAGGTCCTTGGGTGTAGATACCCAAC
The DNA here is from genome assembly GCA_009831015.1 of Picea engelmannii. Lineage (NCBI taxonomy): Eukaryota > Viridiplantae > Streptophyta > Pinopsida > Pinales > Pinaceae > Picea > Picea engelmannii. The sequence goes on from ML807955.1 coordinate 265,269, forward strand.
GACATGCACCATAGGCCAGATACTAGATGCAAGTTGGAGTTGGGTGACTAACTCTATGCACTTTTGGTTGAGGTGAGAGTTTTCCATGTGCTAATGCGAGACATTAGGGAAAATCCTATGCTCCTGGAGCTTTGGAAGGATATTTTGTGTGATATGATGGCTCTTATGCGACATATAATTGGAGCTACCAGGCTACTAGCAGCAAGGGGGGATATCAATGATACACACTCTTCCTCTAGTACTTGTTCATCCAATACCCAATCGACTGATGAGGGTATTCATGGTCTTTCTCCACGTCCTCCTCCTCCTCCTTCACCTCACCCATATGAGCAGGAATCACCTATTCCTCCACCATGTGTTCTTCCACTTCCTCTTGACAATCCATCATCTTCTACTACAGACTAGGCCTCCACTACAGTTGTAGGTATGATTATCACATCGGTTGGACCAGATATGTTATAGAAGTTATTTGAATTTTTCATGATATATATATATATATATATATATATATATATATATATATAGAGAGAGAGAGAGAGAGAGAGAGAGAGAGAGAGAGAGAGAGATGGTGCATTTTTTATGTTCATGTTGATGTACTAAATTTATATGTTGATGTTAATTTGTATATTGTTAGGCCATGTTATATATGTTTGTTAAATGTGTTTGATACATGTGTATGTTAAATTATTCTTGTTAGATGTGTGTGATGATGATGTTAGACTATTAGATTTGTTAGAGTATTATATTTGTGTGCTAACTAATTAATGACGTTTATATGTTCTATAGGTATATATAATTAGATGATGTTAGCAAATTTAAATGTGTATTTTAGATTATGTTTATGTTTGTTAGATGGTTATCATTGTGATGTTTATTTTTATTAATTGATCTTTCAAAATCTTCACAATCTAACAATTATATTTTGAAATCATCACATTAATGTCATTGTAAGCTTAGTTATTAAGTTTTAAACTGGTATTTCATTAATATGTTCTTTAAAAACATGTTAGAAATTTAATTTTTAAATTGTAAACCACATTTTTATATAATCTTACTTTTAAATCTACAAAATACATGAACATAAACTCAGTTTTTGAATCAAAGTCATATCACTAACAAAAGTGCTTTATACAAGTGTTTGAGTGTGTCCAAGAGTAAGAGGATTGTTAATAAAAGGATAAATTCCACCTTCTATACACATCATAATTCTAACACCATTGTGAAAACAAAACAATGTTTTGGAAATCTCTTTTTTAGGTCTTGGTGCTTCAATAACATGTTGGTAAAGGGTCAAACTTCTAACATCTTGAGGCCTTTTTGAAAAAAAAAACAATTTCTCAGATGTGTATTTTGGCGATTATTGGTAATATTAAATTCTTAAATACTTTAAACTTGACATATTTCTCCTAGAAGGAAAATACTTTTCTATCATTTTAGTTAAATGCTAGCATTGTCATTAATTGTTCCATGATGTTTGAGAGTGGTTTCAACATCATCAAAATTTATATGGAGAAAGTAGAATTTGATATCCCATTAAAATTTCAACTGGTTTGGCATTTTTTAGGATTTCACAATTGGAAATACTTAGTTTTAAGTGTAAAGACCTTTGTGAATCTTACCAATTATATAAAATGCCAACTATAAAATGTTTGGAATTGTTTTTCTAAAAACATGTTGTTATGACTTTATCATGAAAACAATTCTTAAAAATTTATATTAAACACGCAATGACATATAAATATCTTCAAATAACAATATAAAATTCTATGTTAATCAATCGTTCCATGCAATCACAAATAATTTGAAACACAAACACATTATGCATCAAACTAATTGCTAACCAAATAATTTTTTTTAAAGATTTGTTATAATTAACTTTCCATTTCCTCTGTCACAAGATGAATAAAAAACAATATAATTAGTGAAATAAAGATAAAAAAAAAGTTACAACAATAGTATAAATGATGAAATAAAACATGTACATATCACTCTCCATTGTCATCACCCTGATTATCTTCCTCGCTTGGTATGATAACACTGTTGTTCTCCAAAATATGTTTTTATCTAGGGTTGTGTCTTAATACGAACCACCAATCCCTATCCAACACATCTAGGTAAAAAAACACTTGGTTGCAGTTTTTTGGGAAAAAATAAGGCTCCTTAGCTTCATCCCACATCTTTCTAGAGTTGATACATATTATCCCACTATTACGATCTTCCTTTACATTATTTCAATCAAAGGTGTCCCACCACTTGCACCTAAAAATAACACAATGGAAAGAAGAGAAGTCCACTCGAATGAGCTCTTGTATCTTTCCAACTTAACCTAAATTCCCTCGTATTAGTTTTTAATCACGGTGGCTAGCATGACTAGATTGGTCAAACTCGACTTCCAATCCACAGTATTGTGTCATGTGTCCATCATCGACATCCTCTGTGAAAAAATGATGTCCATATGCCCATATAGATGGGAAAAAATGCACCTATAAAAAATTGAAAAAATTGTAGTGTCATGTGTCTAATAACCTGACTAATAAAATATAACATATAGATGTTACAATTCAAAGGTTCATTATGAACTTAAAAATTTACACAAAAATATTATTACCGATTTGGTGCACCCAATACCTATGTTTAGTGCATCCTCTTCAACACACGGGTAATGACCATATGCACCACATTTCTCTCTGACTTGGTCAACAACCCAACTGTTGGGGCATATCATTGGTATATTTTATTTTAAATGATCAGGACGAGGCATGATTCTACCATTCAACTATCTGAATTATTTCCTGTCACTGTCCCATTTCCTCCTCTTTTGTTCGTACAATGCGACCCATGGTTGTATTGCCTCCGAATTGTAAAGAATAAAATTATTTATGGCATCAATTTCTGAATTCGTTGATGGATATATTCATGAAATCAAACTGACATATAGTATGTATGAGATCAAATATACATTATGAAGTTCAATGTGAATAGGTACTATGGATAAATTTGACAAATGATAAGCCACTTACTCTTTATCAAGCGTTTTTTTCCATTTGTTTGGAGAAGCTCCCCTTCTCTTTTTTCTTCATCCCTTTCATCTTCCCAAATCGCCACACCTTGTGTGTTTTTGATATGCTTGATGTACTCATTCGAATAATAGAAAGACCCATATGATATGTACCCCTCTTCCATAGACCCCTCAAGTTTTTCCCTTTATCGAACAAATCCTTTCAATTTCTTCATGTACCTCTCTAAGAAGAACATCCAACGATAGGAGACCACTCTGACTAATTCAATCTCATCTACTAGGTGAATTAAAAGATGAACCTGCAAGTCCATGAAACTCATTGACAATTCCTTCTCAAACATATAGACAATCTCAACTATCTGTTGACGCCATCGTGGAATGCTAACCATATGAACATCTTTTGATGTGATCCAATGTACTAATGAAGATAATTTAGATATGGAACATCGTAGGTCCTGGGGGAAGTCATGGTTCACACACCCATGCATGAGCATAGGATAATGACACTACAAAGTAAACACATACAAAATTATTTTTGTTTTATCCCATGGCATAAAAATTAAAACAAACATTAAAATCATGTTTTTGACATGTGTACTATTAGAAGGTTCAAATGGTTATGTGATTTCAACCCATACAAATGGTCTTCCATAGTGAAGTTGCATCGTAGTGAAGACCCATATAAAGAAGAAACCTTCACACCCAATATAACTTCCTTTTCCAAATAAATATCATCTTTCTTCAAAATCCATGGGACATCACCTTCTTTCAAAGACCAAGAGGGACTAGCCTCTCCTCTAGTTTATTGTCTTGACCAATCTTTATTTTTAGTTTTTGAAGAAATAATATCTCTCCTAATAGCGAATCTCCTTTGATGATATGTGCCTCCATAAACAATATGAAACATTTTTAAATATATGCATGGGATCTAGTAAGTGGGAAATCTTAAGATTCTCCCAATATGGGAGCTCATAAAAGACAAATTTTGTTTTCATCCCAATGGGAAATTTCTCAACATAGGTGTCGAAGAATTATGGATCATAGAACATAGGCTCCCCATTTGAATTGAAAATTTCTGTAATAATCTTCTCCTTCTCTCTCTCATATGCTCTAAGCCATTCTTCTAGTGTCATTATTGCAGGCCTTTGGGTTCTCTCTGGTTTACCATCAAAAGCGGATGTTTCTCTATTGTAAGGGTGTTGTTCTGGGAGGAATACCTTGGAGCGTTCATACACTGGATTTCGTAGGTGGTTGGACCACCTAGACTTCAAATAAGGTCCACAACATTTACATCCATGATAACCTTTTGTTACAAGACCTGCAAAATTATTAATGTATACAAAGCATGTTAGCGTTGAAGATCAGAAAAATCACAACGAATTAAATATGCCAAAAAATATTGTTAAGTATATAAAAAAATCAATAAACATGTAATTTACCATATCAAAATCATAAGCCTAGATAATCATGTGTGGTGTAAGCACATATGTCATACAACATAAAACTCATCGTTGCTGCGATGGGTCTTGATACATCGTATACATGTATCCCTTCCCATAATTCCTTCAATTCATCTACCAATGGTTGTAGGTAGTCATCCATATTCTTCACTTGTCTTCTACTAGGGGCTATAAGATCCAACATAAAATGTTCATTCTTCACAGACAACCATGGGTGGATATTGTTATTGATCACTACTACTGACCAAGCATAATAGTTGTGTTTTGGAGGGAATATGGGTGGACACCATCCATGGCTATGCTAAGTTGTAGACTTTGTACTTCATCCTTGAATTTTTTGGGCCATGTATCCTCTATATTCTTCATGGATATTGAATCTATTTTGATTCTCATAACTCATAACTCACTTATGTGCGAGGCATGCCATCCCTACAACATAACTAATTCTTTGCAATGAAAGATCCTTTGAATCTTTGGGATTATAGGCATGTGCCTCAATATCTTATGAGGAGGACCATGTGATTTACCCATTTTATTTGATTTATGGTACCTATCATGCCCACATTTCAGACATATCTCTTTATCTACATATTCTCCTCTATATAGAATACAATCATTCGGACATGCATGATATGATATGTACAACACCCAACATTTTCAACATCTGATTTTACCCTTCATAGCTACTGAGCAAGATGTTATCACTCGGAAGAACCTTATCTTTGAATAACCTGCAGTTAGTGGGAAGTAGAAATGTACAATGTCATTTAACGTTCATAAATCAACTGTTTTAAATGTTGATTGTGTGGCAATATTTCTCAAAATATAAGGGACTTGATGGTCAGTTACATCAATATTGTCGAGAAACATGCATTTGACATGCCAAACTTTTCTTTCAAGTTGTATAGTAAAATTGGTGTCCCCAGCTAGGTAGAATTTGGCTGGCTAGGTCCAAAGAGAGGGGTGGTGGAAGCAGATTTCAAGCTTTCAAAAAATGTATCATTGATATGAGCATCATCCCCTAGCTCATCATTCTAGAATGCATCTAACAACATTGTCTTAATGGCAGTAGTATCCTATAAATAATCATCCATACCAACCTCAATTTGATTGACTCCATTGCCAACTTGTGAAGAACTACTCTTTTTGTAGTCATTCCTAATTGGTGAATCTGGACATAGTGGAAATTGAATAGGTGGTTGATTCAACCATTCTTGGTATGCTTCCTCTCAGAGTTGTTCTCTTATTATAACATTCTTTTGATTTGACATTGTAGTGGGGTGCAACGGAAGATGATAGGTAGGTCGCTCATCACTAGAATTCTAATGTCAAAAATATTGAACATTAGTACATCAATGATATTAGTAAGCACAATGCAATTGGTTTGTTCAAATTATATTATACCAAACAATTATTACCATTGTTGACCCAGCTGGATTGCAGCTGGAAGATGGCATGTTACAATTGGTAGGGTAAAGTGGTTTTCCACTTTCATCTACCAATTGCTTGTGGTATGATGATTCTGATAAGAGATTCTAACATTTTTTAATTGGTGGAATATTATCTGCATCTGAACTCAAGTCTGAATCAGGATTCTACAAATTTGGATACATTTTTATTCAGATTGACATGGATAAAAAAAGTAAATTCAATTAGATAATCGAAATATAAATAAAATATGAACTTACTGGAGATGGAAAGGGAGAACGCCACGATGGACTTTGAGAAATATGGAACAGACTGGAATTTGAAGAATTGACCATTTGATATTATAATTTTTCTCCCTACATTTGAGCAAAATCAACAATAATTTTTTAAGAATAAGGTGACTTTAAGTGGAAAATGTATACTATGAAGTAATACAAGTCATGTGGATGCATCCTAAAAGATAATTTAAGATGAATATACAATTTATGTGCAAATAAAAATTCAAATAACTTTTAAAGCGTAACGGTGCACTTATTTAAACAAAATGCATTGGTGTGTCTATAACATTATAAAGCACAGAGGTGTTTAATTACTAACCACACTGGTTCTCAATATTTCAAATAAATAAATAAAAATGATATGATATCAGTGCTCCAAAAATATTTAACGCACTCGTGATTTATATAAACAAACACACTGGTGCATTATATTGATAAATGCACTGGTGTTTCGAAAAACTTCAAAAAAAAAAACGCAACTTTGTTTTTTAACAATTGAAAAGTGAGTGGGAATTTATTTTTCGAAAATCTAATTTCATAAATTCCTTTAAATAGTAAGAAGCTATTCATTATTTCATTATTTTTCCAAAATTTATAGGGGAGAGATTTGCAAGAGAGACATACTGGGGAGCACTTTGGAGCAGCAGAATACTTTGGAATAGCATAATTATTCAGAAGATCGGAATTTGAAGGGTATGGTGATTCACTCAAAACCATTTTCATAAATTCCTTTAAATAGTATTAAGTTATTCACTATTTCATTATTTTTCCTAAATTTACAAGGGAGAGATTTGCAATAGAGACATATCGGGGAGCACTATGGAGCAACATAATACTTTGGAACATCAGACTTATTCAAAAGATAAGAATTTGAAGGGTACAATGATTCACTCAAAACCCTTTTGGAGCAAAAAAATTATTCAAAAAATCATAATTTTAAGGTTTTTGTGATTCACTCAAAACCCTCCATAGAAAATTTTTTAAATTTTACTGTTCATTTTAATAATAATTTTATTTACAATTTCTATCCCTATTTAGATTTAATTAAAATTCAGAAAAAAATAATTTTTTTCATACTTACCTTAAACCCTTGTTTCTTCTTGCTTATGTAACTGCAAAATTTCACCTTAGAGTTTAACCCCCTCTATCACTTCACAATTATGGCTTTTCATTTTATGAATTTTAGATTTAATGGGTTTGTGTTTCTATATATAATGTGTTTGACATGTGATGGAACGAGACCACTTATTCCATCAGATCCAAAACCTCTCAACCCTATCACTTTTTTTTTTTAACGGTTTCTCGACCGAAAATGATGTAACATAATTTTTTTTTAAATTGATCATTGGTGTGTAATTTTTTTCAGTTATTTTTTTCATTCATAGTATTTTTTTGTTTTCATTTTTCACTCTAGTCACAATGTTTTTATCGATACATTTCACACCATTGTAATTTAAAGTATTTAAAAAAAAAAAAAAATCTTGTCGGTGCATTTCCTATATCAAATGCACCAGTGCTTTCATATTATTACAGCGCACTAGAAACTAGTTCTTTTTTAGCTGAAAATTATGTGATTTATTTATAAAATATATTTAATAGCTTCTATATTGAATGGTACAGGTTGTTTATTAATAAAAAAAAATGTGTGAGAATAGTTCAAGTAACAAAAATTATGATCGACACAATGATAACACATCCAAAAATACAAAAAATTAAAGTTCTTTGTAAATTCTATACAAAATTAATATGTTTGAACTATATGTAAGTTTAACTAATATATATGGATTAGTGTGTGTCATGCAGAGCCACAAAATGTGGAATCTCAATAAGATTCCTTTTTTTTTATCTAAGTGTAGAAGATCGTAAAAGTTTGATGGAAAAATTGCAAAAGGATGAATTAGGTTAATGAAAAAATATTATTCAATATGAGTTCTTTTTTGAGTTTTCATTAATAATATACTTAAGAATATCAGATAACATGTTTCAAACAATCCATTAATGCATATATATTTAATTTTCTACATGGACCAACAACTAAGGAACGAAATGTCGTCCTAAGAAAATAAAAATTATAGAAGATGTAAATGATGATGAATTGGTATTTATCTCATCTGGAGTAGTGTTGGAGGTTAATGAAAGAGGGGGGAAATTTTAAAAAACTATGAGGGATATGTTGGATTATTGAGAGCGGGGGTGAATCAGTAATAGAGCAATTTAATCATTTTTAAACATATAATCCAAGTGTTATATCAATGTATCATTATCATCCAATAACTGCAGAGTAAATAAGCAATGAACAAATGAAAAATCATACACATACACATTACACTAGTGTTTTACGTGGAAACCCAAAGTCGGAGAAAACCACATAATGCTTTTTCTTATATGTCTTGAAGAATTACATTCATTGGAAGCACCAACTTCCTTTGTTTTCCAGCTGCAACTGGAAGGAGGCTCCAACCCCCTAATTTCTCAAGCTACAACCTGAGGGAAGCTCCAACTCCCCAACTCTCTAGCTACAACCAGAAGGAGGCTATAACCCCTATGTTCTTCGGCGACAACCGGAAGGTGGCTACAACCACCTGTCATTTCCCCGTCCAACCGCCCTGACGTATAAGTAGAATGATGGAACCATTGTCACACTATCACTATGAGAAATACTGTTGTAAACCTATACCAATCAACCTACACCAAATAACATGTACCAATAACCTGTACCATGCATCAACCATGCATCAACCTATACCTCAACCTGTAATCAACCTGTACCATAAACAAGTGCATCAACCATGCACCAACCTATACCAAACAACCTATAGTAAGCCTGTACCATAAACAAGTGCATCAAACATGCACCAACATGTACCTCAACCTATACCATGAACAAGTGCATCAACCATGCACCAAAC
>ML807956.1:0-13914 GCA_009831015.1 Picea engelmannii
GTGGGATGAAACTTGGCATAGAGGAACATATCATTTGATTTAAATGTGAAATTTATGACTTGGAAGGCATTGCACAAGGAAATCCCACTGTCCTGACAACCAATAGATGCATATGGCAAGGGATAATGACCTATCAAGACCCAAAACAAAAGGTTACCATCCTTCATGTTAGAATATTTAGACACTTAGGAGTTAGTTAAGACCTACTTGGTCGAAGGTGTCGTTAGGTAAAAGTGTGTTTCTTTAGTATGCATTTGTAGTTAGAAAATACAACGGTCATGATATGTTCCCGACATAGAGTGATATGATGGTTCATATTCTCTTTGATCTTAATGACCATTGATCTGTGGCTTAACACTCGATTGGTCCATGATCTCTATTCAAAGAGAATGGAGGGTAATTTTCCAATGATTGATTGTGAGAAACTCTCTTGTAAAATCTTTTTGTAATTTTTTTTTCTTTTTCATTAATAAACTGCTCCAAGTGGTTGTGTTGGTTGGGGCCGCGGATGTTTCCCCATAGAGGTTTTACCACGTAAAAACATCGGTGTGTTGATCTTTGATCTGGTTGTGTGAGTGGTTACTGAAGGTGTTCTTCCTCTGTTGGAATACATGTGTTGTCAAACATGGTATCAGAGCCTATTTGAAGACCCGCTCCTATTGTAGATAGAGATCATGAAGCCGAATTGCCTCATCTCGATTTTCTGTTATTTCCATACATTTTTGGGTTGATAGGGCTGTTACATTATGTCTGAAGCGCTTGTTTCAGTCAAGAACACTTTTTCGTTTCACTCGAAAAGGTTTCTATTTTCCCAAGATACGTTTGTTTCAGTTAGATCCAAAGGTATAAAGCCTGAATACGCGATTTTTAAATTTTTGCGGAGTATTATTTTGGTTGTATTTCAATTTTATATTATTTGTTTCTGGGTCACTACTCTTTTAGATCTGCATATGCTCTTTTCCCTGCACCCTGTGTGATCTCGGAAAATCAGAAATAGATAAGAAAAGGTGCATTTTTCGGGTAAGCTAACTGAGGTCTAACCTTTGTTGTCATCAAGAAGCGAATTTTTTTTTCTTGTGTGAAAAAAGTTTTTTTTTAGCATGCTCTCCAAGGTCGTCTTCAACAAAAAGAACAAAAACAACAAAACTCATCTTGCTAAACAATACAATATGTTTTGCTAGACCATTTGGTTAAAATTTGCCTTATTAAGTAAGAGGTCTTGAGTTCAAGTCTCTTTTTTTGTTACTTTTTTTGAAAATGTTCATGTTCAATTGTAAAGTGTATTTCACTTCAAGTATAAAAGTGAATCACTATAAGTAGCTTTAATATTTTAGAGTTATTTATTTTGCATGCAACTTTTCTTTTATAAAGTAACTTCATTGTAAAAGTGATCCTCACTTATTTTTATAAAAGTGGGTCACTTCATAAAGAAACTTACACCGTCACGTGGTCCTTTGGTTATTGTTTATGCATTTTTTAAAAGAGCATAACTTTCATATCTGAAGTTCGTTTTCAGTGCCATTTTTTTTAAATCTCTTAATTTTTCGAGATCTTTCCATCGAGATCATCAGTTTCAGTTTTTAAATCCATATTATCTACATATTTAATATGGCTTCTTCAATTAATCTTTTGCTTACCATCACCAACTACTTCCAATGGAAATCCCATATGGAAGATTTATTAAGAAGTAAAGGCTTGTACCAGATTACCTTGGGAAAGGAAACAACACCCATTGATGTTGATAAGAAAGTCAAATGGGATAATAGGAATGAAGAAACACGTGGATTAATAAAAATGCCCATCTCACCTGATTTAAGGTTCCACCTTCAATCAATTGATAAACTCAAAGAATATCTAGAAAAGATTGAATCTGTGTTTGGTAAACAAAATATTATTCGAGCAAAACAATTATAAAATCAAGTATTGAATTTAAGTCCAAGTGATTTTTCTTGCATTGAAGACAATATATCTAAGTTTAAAACACTCAGAACTTTGTGTGAAGAATGTAAGATAAAGATAGAATAAGAACGTTGCATCTATCTTATTCTTTCTAAGCTAGGTAATGCATATTATGTGTTTGTATCTACCTTTTATGCCATGCAATAGGCTCTAGGGGCATCTTATTAAAAACCCACTCTTGAGAAATTTTGTGATCATTTGATTAGAGAGAAAGATAATCTTGATCAACTTGGAGTGATCAACACTGCAGGTACCTCCAACAAAGCCTTAGTCGTCCATCAGAAACATAAACCCAATAATTCCAAGAAGCAAAATCATCACCAAAACAACAAGCAACATAAGGTTCCCAAACCCACTCAGCTAGCTTCCGCTCCTAATAGTGATAAAGTAGAAAAATATAAAAATAAGAAGATTGATAGACATTGCAACTTTTGTGATAAATATGGTCATGATGAGTCCAAATGTTTCAAGAAGAGGGTAGATTTAGAAGCAATGATGAAGAAGCACAACATCTGTATTGATTCTACTACTTCTTATTCTTCTCATGGACATGCACTTTCTGCTTCTGGTTTCTCCTTCAATACAAATTCTACTTCTTCTTCTAATGAGTGGCTTATTGATTCTGGAGAATCTTATCATATGGCTAAGGATAGAGACTTATTTTCTGCTCTAAATGAATGTAACACCAAACAAATATTTGTTGGTGATGATAGATTTCTTAGTGTTGAAGCATCTGGAATAGCTCAAGTAGAAAATGGTCATTTCAATGATGTATTATGTGTTCCAAGTATTTCTTGTAACCTTTTATCAATATATCAAATCACTGGTTCAAGTGAAGGTAAAACTGTAGAGTTTGCACGTCACCAAGTTGTAATCAAGGATCTAAAATATCCTCAACATGTTCTTGCAACTGGAATTGTTGATGATATTACCAGGTTATACAAGTTTGACAACTTTGGTTGATCATCTTTTTCATCAATTTTTGTTGCTCATAGTGATGACTTGACCAAACTTTGGCATGAGCATTTTGGTCATCTAAAATATTGCTCATTGAGGTGAAGGAGGCCCTTTAAGCATGCAATGGAGTGTTATGTAAATCTTGTTGCGAATGAAGCGTAGCCAACATCTCTTTCTTTTCAGTGATAGGCTGCCCCATTCTGCCAGTTTGTGTTCTACAATGTTTTTCTCTCTTGTTCATTAGTAGAAGTTGGTTTTCACTATATTTCTATGTTTTCTGCATTATCTCTGTGTATTTCCTTATTATATATCGGATATATTATTGTCTTCATGTCATTCTTAAAATAAACTAGATCTAATCCAGTTGGCTATTGGTGGCCACTCACCTATTCCAACCGACTTCTCTTGTCCATTTTTAGTTCAACACATACTTCTGTACTTCTTTGTAATTGTGAGTTATACACTTCTTGGGTTGTATGAATCCCTACACATCTTACAGGTGGATATTGGTGGCCTCTCACCTAATACAACTGGCTTATTTTGTATGTGTTCATGTCAACACGTATTGGTGTACTTTCAGGGCCATTTTGGAGGCCTAAACTGCATTTTTTTGGATCGATATAGTCAAACTAAAGACATAGTTAGAGTTTGATGGAATAATGTGTAGTTATTTGAAATACCTTTCCAACGGGCTATCACGGGCCTAAAATGGAGGTTGTATGCAAAAGTTACGACCCTGAGAAGTCGAGGTACCAACTTACCCATAGGGGCCCACATGAATTTTGACATTTCACCTCCTAGGGTTAGGTTTTTGGATGTCTAGGATTTTGGCATTCATGAGTAATATAAAAAATGCTTCTAGATCCTCATTGTAATTCATCCTTCTCATACGGATGTGCGTAGTGGACACATCTCTTCTCATAGATAACGACCACCATTCGAGCAAGTGTTTCAGTTCTGCAGTTTTACAGTTTCAACCTATTTCATTATTCAATAGAAGATATTGTTCACTGGATATTTGTGTTATTCTTTATATCTCCATGTTTATTGTATTCAATATTTTAATTAGTTCATTCTGCTCCTAAATCCAGATCAGTGGTATCAGTGCAATATACTCTTCATTTATTTTTCTTTGTGCATGTTCCCAACAAGATCTAGGTACAAGAAGTTGGGATTTGAACCAATCGATCCATTGCAAGATCAGTCATGCCGAGCCTGACAACAACCCATGGGGGACAAAAATAAAGATGATAGAGCAGGAGATCCTATTAAAATGTTTCTTAAGGAATCCCTCGCGCAACAAAGGAACAAAATGATGGAAAACTTCGGGTAGATCCTTTGACGGTTGCCCACAGGAGAAACATCTTCATCAAGCAGCCATGCAACCCCCTTCAAGGTACAGGTAAGTTTTGATATTCCATTATTTGAAGGATTGATAGATGCGGATGTTGTAGATAAATGGTTGAATCTCCTCGAAGGGTATTTTTTGGTCCACAATTTTTCTGATAGGGAAAATATCACTTTTACACTCCTCAAGGTCATTCCCCAAGTTAAATACTGGTGGGATACTTACTATGAGCAAAGGCCCGTAGAGGAATCTGCAATGTTTTTGGTGGCCCCTACATTATATTCCTTCTAGGACTCCATTAAAGAACAATACTACCCTGTTGGAAGCTACGAGGACCAGTACACCAGATGGACCACTCTACGTCAAGAAAGCGACTAGACAATACCAGATTTCACCAATATTTTCCATACCCTACGCACCAAATTGGGTATCAAAGACTATGAGAATAATATGGTGCTCAAATACTGCGATCATTTTCACAGATACATTCAAACAGAAATGGAGTTTCTAGACATCATCTCATTGGGCATGACTTATAGATACGCTGTCAAGATCGAGCAAAAATTTAAGTAGAAAAGGTGAGAGTTTGGATCTGCAAACCCCTCATAGTCGAAGCAGAGAAAAAGAGGCCTCAACCCACATAGCAAGGGACCAAGTCAAGATGGTCTCCCTCAGGACAAGCAGTCCAAGCCGCAACAAAATAAGGGCAATAAGAAGATGAAGAAGAACATAGGGAAATGGTGTGAGTACCATAAAAGCCCTTGGCACAACACCGAAGAATGTCGCTCCAAGAAGTCACTCATGGCCGAACTAAAGGCTTCTAAGTCAGAGGCCGAGTCTAATTCTAAATCAAATCATGAAGGATATAAGCATATTATCAATGTTGAACCCAATGCCACTGTTGCTACAACCAAAGTCCAGCCAAGCGAACCAGAAGAACCAGAGGAAGAGGAACACCACTTTCACTCACAGATGTGGGTAAAGGGGGATCTTCTTCATTTCATTGTTGATAGTCATAAGAACATGATTTTAGCAAAGGTCATCAAGCAGTTGGACCTGCCAACGACACCACACCCGTAGCCCTACACCATTGTCTAGATTCGCCAAGGAAGAGATCACTATGTCAGCCAACAGTGTCGTCTACCCTATGACATAAAGCCTTTAAAATATGAGGTACTGTGTGATATTTCTCCCATTGAAGTTTGTGATGTTCTTTTAGGAAAACCATATTTGTAGAATCATCATGTTGTGTATAATTCTAGACCCTGTAGTGTTATTATTACTTTGGGTAGACAATTGTACAAGATACTAGAGGTAGTGCCACCTACTACTATTTCTTTAATCTCTACTAAGAAATAAAGTAAGGTCATTTCATTGACCGAAAACTTCGTCTTCTTTGTGATCCATTCTCATAGTAAGAAAAAGGTCACCGACACATCTGTGGCCTCTACACAGAGCCTTTCTTTGCAGTAGAAGCAAGTGGACAAGATCATGGAAGAATATAGAGACATCTTCTCCTCACCTATAGTGGTACCGACACACTGTCAAGTCAAGCATCCAATTGATCTGACCCTCAATGCACCTCTACATGATGGACTAGTCTATCGTCTCTCACTAATGGAAAATGATTAAATCAAGTGTAAGATCCAAGAGCATCTTCAAAAGGGGCACATCAGACCCAACTCCTCCCCTTGCGGAAGCCTGATTGTACTGATCTAGAAGAAGGATGGGACTTGGCAAATCTGCATTGATTACATAGCCTTAAAAAAAATCACAGTCAAGAACCGCTGCCCCATTCCCAAGATTGATGACCTTCTTGACCAACTCAAGGGGAGAAATTTCTTCAACACGATTGACCTAAAGCCTAGCTACCACCAGGTTCCCATCGAACCAACTGATGTATGGAAGAAAACCTTCAAGTATAAAGAAGGTCTCTTCGAATGGCTAGTCATGCCCTTTGGCTTAAAAAATGCACCAACCAATTTCATGAGTTTGATGGATGATGTATTAAGACCCTTCACCAACTCCTTTATGGTGGTATATTTGGATGACATCCTCGTCTTTAGCAGAACATGGGAGGATCACATGCAACATCTTCAACAGGATTTGAGCACTCTGCGGAAGCACAAGATATATGCCAACTTGGAAAAGTGCTCTTTTGGAATGAACGGAGTCCAATACTTGGGATACATTGTTGATGAGAATGGGGTACATGTTGATCCATCTAATATCCAATTCATCTATGACTGGCCATCCCCGACCACACTGACCAAGCTTCAGATATTCTTAGGACTAGCCAACTTCTACCGACGGTTCGTGTTGGGATTCTTCCATATTTCATGGGCCCTCAGCCAGTAGACCAAGGGTGGTGGCAGGGCCAAGTTGGTGTGGGGTAAGGAAAAAAAATGAGCATTCGATGATCTAAAGCACCGCTTGTGCTCAGCTCCAGTAATCTCCTTTCCCAATCTGAAACAACCATTCAAGATTGAGACTGATGCATCTGACTATGCTCTGGGCGCAATTCTCACTCAACACGGTCATCTAATGGCATACCATATATAGACACTCTCAAATACTGTCCAGAAATACCCCACCTATGACAAGGAAATATATTCCATTGTACAAGCCTGTTGTCAATGGAAACATTAAATTCTGGTAAAGGAGACGATCATACACACTAATCACAAGCCTCTGCAGTTCATACAAACACAAGGGAAATTGCAGAACAACTACCATAAGAAGTGGTCCACCTACCTGCAACACTTCCATATCAACATCAAGTATAGGACAAGTATCTCAAATCATGTCATTGAATGACTTAGTCGACCTCATGTGGCTACACTCACCACTATGCTCCATTCATGTGGACATGAAGCATATGAGTGGCCCCAACTTTATCAACAAAATCCAGACTTCGCCACCACCTATCATCTCTTGGGTACAAGAGCGACTGTCACCTATTTTCACATTCAGGACAGACTATTATGCCACACGGGCCATCTATGTGTTCCTAAAAATGAGCATGCAAAGATGATTTGGGAATCCCACTACAGTCGGATGGCAAGGCATTTTGGCATGGAGAAAACTGTGGTCGTTCTTCATAAACATTTGTATTGGCCAAAACTTCGACAGGACATCAGCAAGTATATCAGATCTTGCACTGCCTATGAAATTTCCAAGCCAGCCATCAAGAAGAAAGGCTTATACACCCCTCTTCCTACTCCTGAGAATCCTTGGGAATCCATCTCAATGGATTACATGTATGGCCTTTCGTCCACCAGGAAAGGAAATGACTGCATATTTGTGGTGGTTGATCGGTTTTCGAAGATGACCATCCTCACATCCTACAAGAAGAATATCGAAATGGAATATACTGGCAAGATATTCTTCAAATGAGTGTGGGTCCACTTTGGGATACCACATACCATCATATCCGACCGGGACAACAAGTTCCTCAACACATTTTGGTCGAGTCTCTGGTCATTGTTGGACACCAAGCTCACAAAATCCACTTCTTTCCACCCCCAAACATATGGCCAAATAGAAGTCGGCAATCAGATGATTGTTCACATCCTACGCATGTACAACTCTAATCATCCACGTACATGGGAATAGAGTCTCTCCTATGTTCAACACAATTACAACAGGTCTCTCAATAGCTCCACCAGCCATAGCCCATTTCAGGTGGGGCTAGGATTCCAACCTTTGGGACCCATAGATGTTGCACTTCCTATTTCCACCACACAAAAAAAATATTCCCATGATCAGTCTGTGATCGACAAAGCCACCAGATTCATTGAGCAGATTCAACACATCTGCCAACAGGCCCAAGAGATTTTGCAGAAATCCAATGCTAAGTACAAGCAGTGCCATGATCAACACAGTGTACCACACTAGTTTCAGTTTGGATACAAAGTCTGGTTACATTTATAGAAGGAGCGTCTCACATGTCCCGATCGAAATCTCTTCCCACTTCTCTATGGGCCTTACACTATCACCAAGGTCGTGGGTAGCAATGATTTTGATCTCAACACTCCACCCTTCCTTGGCCTGCACCCAGTGTTCAATGTGGACCTCCTTCGACCATATTTTCCACCATTATTGGACACCTCAAAGATCATAGAACAACTGAAAGCCACAAATCTCAACCTTGACTGCATGGAGAAGGAATCCACTAATGAGGCAGTGGACACAAAGGTCAAGGGAACTCGCCAACAGAGGATCCATCTTTATCGGGTTGTCAAGGTAGGGAAACTCCTCCATCAAGGCAAGTGACTTACCCGGGGCCAAGTCCAACAGAAGTTTCCTCACCTAATGGGGGAACTCAACACAATGGAGGCCATTGTTCCTAAGGGGGGAGGATTGATCCAGTTGGATATTGGTGGCTACCCACCTATTCCAACTGGCTCCTCTTGTCCATTTTTAATTCAACACGTTCTTTTTTACTTCTTTGTAATTGCGGGTTCTACACTTTTGGGGATATATGAAGCCCTACACATCTTCCAAGTGGATATTGGTGGCCTCTCACCTAATCCAACTGGATTATTTTGTATGTTTTCATGTCATCACATCTTGTTGTACCTCCAGGGCCATTTTGGACGCCTAAACAATGTTTTTTTGGCTCGCCACAGGCGAACTATTAACAGAATCAGAGTTTGATGACAGAATGTGTAGTTCTCTGAAAGACCTTTCCAACGGGCAATCACACTCCTAAAACAGAGGTCGTATGCAAAATTTACGAGCCCGGGAATTTGAGGTACCAACTTACCCATAGGGGCCCAGATGAATTTTGACGTTTCACCTCCTAGGGTTAGGTTTTTGGATGTCTAGGGTTTTGGAATTCATGAGTAATATCAAAAAGGCCTCTAGAGCTTCATTGTAATTCATTCTTCTTAGACCTATGTGTGTAGCAGACACATCTCTTCTCAGAGATAGATACCACCATTTGAGAAAGTGTTACATATCTGTAGTTTTACAGTTTCAGCCTATTTCATTATTCAATAGAATATATTATTCATTGGATATTTGCCTTATTCTTCATATCTCCATGTTTATTGTATTCATTATGTTAATTAATTCGTTTCGCTCCTAAATATGGATCATATGTATTATGCATTCCAAGTCTTTCTTGTAACCTTCTATCATTATATCAAATCACTCATTTAGGTGAAGGTAAAACTATAGAGTTTTCACCTCACCAAGTTGTAATCAAGGATCTAAAATATCCTAAGCGGGTTATTGCAACTGGAATTATTGATGATATTATCAGGTTATACAAGTTTGACAACTTTGGTTCGTCATCTTTTTCATCATTTTTTGTTTCTCATAGTGATGAGTTGAGAAATATTTGGCATGAGCGGTTTGGTCATCTAAACTATCGCTCATTGTGGAAACTATGTAATCAACATATGGTGACTGGTCTTCCTCCTGTTTCATGTAGATATGGTTTTTATGTTGGTTGTGTTCTCGGTAAACATCATCGAGACATTTTTGACAAGCGTGCCTCTTGGCACACCTCGAGCCCTTTGCAGCTTGTTCACAGTGATTTGTGTGGTCCACTTTCTTCTCCTTATTTTTTTGGGTGCAATTATTTCTTAACTTTCATTGATGACTTTTCCAGACATACTTGGGTTTACTTCTTAAAACTTAAGAGAATTTTTTTTCACAATCTTTTGGCCTACAAGGCCCTTGTAGAAAATAAATCTGGACATCAAATTCAAATGTTAAGAACATATAATGGAGGAAAATATGTGAACAATAATTTTAGAAGTTACTGCACTACAAAGGGCATCCAAATGCAACACATTGTTCCATATATACACCACAACAAAATGGTGTTGTTGAGAGAAAGACTGACACATTAAAAGAAATGGCTAATTGTATAATCCAAGGGATTAAGTCTAAAGTATTGGGCGAAATCCATCAACTGTTCAAATTACATAGTAAATCACACTCCCACAAAGGCTCTTACAAATATAACACCCAAAAAATTTTGGACTAAAACTAAACCAGATGTAAGTCACTTCTGTGTATTTGGCAGTATAGCATGGGCTCACATTCCTAATGAGAAAAGGAAAGCATTTCATCCTAAAAGTGAGAAGTGTATATTTGTTGGTTATTATGAAGATGTAAAAGGTTATATACTTCTTCAACCACATTGTAATGAAATTATTATTAGAAGAGATGTTAAATTTGATGAAAATATCTTGGCCTGCGAGCCTAATTCGACAATTGTGCCTTCTTCGACCTATGAGCCATCTTCAACATTTGTTCCTTCTTATTTTCTGATTATTGTTTCTTCAGATCATGACAATGAGGATGAAAATCCACCTCTTCCTGCTCACCGTCCTCCAGATGAGTCATTTAAACCTGAACCAACACCAGCTCCACCTTCTCCGAGATGGGTATGTTCAACACAAGAAGAAGCTGGTGATCTTGTCGGTGATCCTTCATATCATTTTTGGACACGTTCACAGTTCCAACAAGCCTCTTCTATTTTGTCTCAAGTTTCAGAGACTCATGATCCAGAGACATTTGTAGAAGATTCAGATCATCCATATGGGGATACAAAAATGAATGAAGAGTATCATTCTTTACTGGCGAAAAATACTTTGGATCTTGTACCTCTTCCAAAAGGAAGAAAACTTGTCATATGTAAATGGGTCTACAAAACTAAGTATGCATCATATGGAAGTGTTGAAAGACACAAGGCTCAATTAGTTTCCAAAGGATTTTCCCAAGTTGAAAGAATTGACTATAATGAAACCTTTTTTCCTATAGCCAAAATGAATTCTATATGCCTTGTTCTTTCCCTTGCTTCCTCACATAAATGGGAGGTCCATCAGATGGATGTTAAATCTGCCTTCTTGCATGGATATTTGAAAGAATAAATCTACATGGAACAACCTCCTGGCTATGTCTAGAATGACTCTAGCCTTGTTTGTCACCTTAAGAAATCTCTTTATGGTATTAAACAAGCTCCCCGATCTTGGTATTCCAAAATTGACAACTTTCTTATTACTTCTCTAGATGTCAATCTGATCCTAATGTCTATACCAAGAAAGTAGAAATCCATCTCATAATCATTTTCCTTTCTGTTGATGACCTTATCCTTACTGGTAGTGACTCAAAAATCTTAAACCATGTGAAAACTAGCCTTAAGAAGAAATTTCAAATGACAGACTTAGGATTTTTGTACTATTTCCTTGGCCTCCAAGTTTTGCAAACCAATGAAGGAATTTTTCTTTCCTAGTCTATGTATGCTTGTGACTTTCTTCATCTCTTTCACATGGACAATTATAAACCATACCCTTATCCCTTTTAGTATGGATTCAATCTTACTTCCACCTGTACTTCTCCCAAAGTTGATGCCACCCTATACCGCCAGTTAATTGGTAGCCTGTTATACATGGCTCATACCCATCCTAATCTTTCCTTTGTTGTTGGTCTTGTTGACTGGTATATGAAAACACCCCATGAAATCCATTGGAAAGAAGATAAACGGATACTTCTCTATGTCCATGGTACAATTCAGTTCGAGATACATTACAGTTTAGAGGGGACTCCTTTATTGGTTGGTTTATTGATTCATATTGGGCTGACGACCCTGATGATCAGAAGCCTACTGCAAGTTATGTTTTCATCCTTGATCCATGACTTGCCACTTGGGCTTGTAAGAAACAACATGATATTGCACTTTCTTTAGTAGAAGCACAGTACTGATAAATGATAAATGCAAGTCAAGAAGCATTATGGCTTTGACAAATTCTTTCTAATTTTGGATTCCATCAACAACATCCGACCAACATTTGGTGTGACAATAAGAGTGCCATATGTTAAGCCCTAATATTGTCTCATTACCCGTTAATTGGGGCATATTATATTAGTATTGTTATTTTATTTATGTCGGCTTTAGTCCATTAGTTGTAATTATACCTCCTAGTCTCCTCTATATACCAAGGAGACATTTTCATTTTGAATCATCTTGTACTTGAACATTTAAGTGGGGTAAAAGGAGGTTTCCCCCTTGAAGAGGTTTATTATCTGAAATTATCTCTTTTTCAAGGCATTGAGTACTTTTTCTGAGGTTTTTATATGTTATATTGATATTTGGTTCTTAACATATGGTATCGGAGCTCAAGGTCTTGGGGTTTCGCTGCTACATTTGAGACACCTTGGAATTTTCACTATAACTTGTTTTCTACAATGTTTCAGAAGGAACGGCTTGGAGGATATTTATTAGATAGATCAAGGTACGTTGATTTCAAAATTAAGCTCCTGAGGCCTTATACTTTCGGATATACAACCTGTACAAGATAGGGTTATGGAATCATCCTGAACTGAGTCATTGTGGAATTTTCGCTATAAAAACTTTTCTGTAACGTTTCATACCTTGAACTCTAGAGGATATTTACATAAATTAGTAAGGTATCTATGGTAAAAATTCCAGCTTCTTGGTCATATTAAATTTGTAGATACACCCTGTGTAAGATGGGGTATCTGGCTAGTCCTATTGACTAGTCTCAAGAAGGTGTTCCAGGTAAAACAATCATAACTTCTTCCTAGAGTATCCAAATTGAGTGGGACTGGTTTCGTTGGATCATGGACAGTCTGTAGTATTTCTAGTGTGATTTTTAGAATTTTATATTAATTATTTTGTGTGGGGCATGCTATACAAGTGAGATCTCTTGGAAAGGCCAAAAATCGGCAAGTTGTGGGGAAGTTATCGTAAATTCCACTTGGCACATCCAATTTTGATCAGACCTATGGAATTACATAGAATAAATATCAGAGAACTACATAAAAGAAATTTTCATACCCAGAAGGGTCGAAACTTGGGAGATACAACAGAAGAAATGTTGTCTAGCAGAACCACCTCAAAATCAAGGTTCAAAAGTGATACTTGGCCAACATGACACCAAAAAAGGGAACTTCTACACCAAATAAGCCTCCAGAAAATCCTACTTGGACTCTTGATTAAGGTGAAGAAATGTGTAGGGACATAAATGAACTACAAAAGAATATGGATTCAATGGAAGCTAAGTTGGATACTAAGATGGATGGTTTAAAAGGGGAGATCATGGAAGTATTGAAAAATTTTGTAACAGAGAAGACACATGAAAGTGAAAATTCATCCCATGAAATTCCTGATGAGGACACAAGGAAGGTGAATCAAGAATGGAGAAACTCCAACTTTGGTTTGAAGACCAACCACGTTCCTAAGATTGATATGAGGAAGTTTGATGGAAAGGACCCGATCACATGGATACTTCAGATGGAGCAATTCCTTGATCTCCATAATGTGCCACATACACAAAAGGTACGAATTGCTTATTTATATTTAGAACCTAATCAATTTGTATGGTATCGATGGCTTTGTTCTCGCAAATCACTTGTCACTTGGACAATTTTCATAGAAGAAATGATAGCACACTACGAGGATACAAGGAGCAATACCTTCTTTAGCCAATTGATAAATCTCAAGCAAAAGGGTTCAGTTACCGAGCACATTGAGAACTTCCAAAGACTGAATATAAAGGTAACCGATATTCTAGATGAGCACTTTATTGATGTATTCATATGAAATTTAAAGGATAACATTCAAAATGAGGTTCGCCTTTGGGAACCCAAATCATTGGAGAATGCATTTA
>ML807956.1:27763-48674 GCA_009831015.1 Picea engelmannii
GGATTCAAACCTCCTTTCAACATAAATAGTCCAATTACAAATAAGAAAGAACAACCTACTAACAATGAATCCAATAAGGAAGACTCCTTGGGAAAAATAGGAAGACTTCAAATCCAATGTTAGGGGTGCAAAGAAAATCACATATGCAAGGATTTCCCTCACATAGGAGATAAAGAGAATAATGTGCACAACATCCACGAGGTTACAACAATAGAAGACATGGGGATAATATATGTAGCCTTACAGGATCGACAAGAAGAGTACCAATCCAATATGATTGAAGTGGAAGGTAAGATGATCAATCATCTTGTTGTTATTTTATTTGATTCAGGAGCAAGCCATTGTTACATCGATCCTAAAATAGTGGCTAGATTACATTTGGATAAAAGTAAGCTTGAAAAGTCAAGTTTGGTTCAACTAGCCACTGGAACGAAGAAGGATCAATAAGATGGCCAGAGGTTGTCCAATAAATATGAATGAAGTGAGCATTAATGTTGATATGAACATAATCCCATTAGAATATTTTGACATCATAATTGGAATGGATTGGTTAATGGACCAACACCATGTTGTCCTACATTGTCATAACAAGACATTTACATGTCTTCATGAAGAAGGAAAACATAGCACTATGAAACAAATTCCAAGACCCATTTCTATATAGGAGATTTATTCCTTAGAGCTGAAGAGATGTTTCAGGAATGGATATCAATTGTGTGCAGCTCATGTGGAGCCAGAAAAGACAAAAGGGCCAAGCCTTGAATATTTTCTAGTATTGCAAGAGTTTGAATATGTATTCCAAGAAATACCAAGATTTCCACTGAAGAGGGAGATATATTTATCTATTGATTTAGTACCAGGAGTTTCCCCAATATAAAAAAAAACCTTATATAATGAGTACACTTTAATTGAAATAATCACAAATGCAGTTGGAAGAATTGTTGAAGAAAGGGTACATACACCCAAGTGTTTCACCTTGGGGAAAAATGGTACTCTTTGTCAAAAAGGACGGAACATTGAGGCTATGAATTAACTTTAGACAGGTGAATAAAGCCATGGTGAAGAAAAAAAACCCTCTACCCAAAATTGACGACCTCTTTGATCAGTTAAGAGGAGCAAAGATATTTTCACAGACGGACTTGAGATCCAGATACCGTCAAGTAAGAACCAAGGAAGAAGACATCAATAAGACAACCTTTAGAACTAGGTATGAACATTATGAATTTGTGGTGGTGCCATTTGGACTGACCAATGCACTAGTTTTCTTTATGTGCTTAATGAATGGCATATTCGGAAATTATCTAGATAAGTTTGTCATTGTTTTCTTAGATGACATACTTATTTATTCCAAGTCCGAGGAAGAGCTTGAACATCACTTGAGGTTGGTGTTGCAAGTGCGAGGAAACATCAACTTTATGCCAAGCTTAGTAAGTGTTATTTTTACCAAGAAAATATCCATTTTGGGGGGAAGATCGTTTCAGAAGAAGGTATAGGAGTAGATATAAAAAATATTGAAGCCATTAGAGGATGGTCAACACCCATCAATGTTCCAGAAATCAGATCTTTTATGGGATTGGTCGGATACTACAGGAGGTTTATAGCACGGTTCTCGAAGATTGTTCATCCCATTACTTCTTTGCAAAAGAAGGGAATTAAGTTTGAATGGACAACTGAGTGTGAAGAAAACTTTAATTTGTTAAAGGAATTACTTATTAGTGCACCTATTTTAAATATTGCTAACCCACATGAGAATTTTGTGGTATGTACAGATGCATGCAAGGAAGGACTTGGTGGATTCCTCACTCAAAATGGGCATGCCATTAGTTATGATTCTTGTTGAGTCTCATTTTTGTCACCTCCAATTGCCTTATTTTGTCCCATATCCTAACCAATTTTTCCTCATAAATATGAACTCTATATCTATTTTCCTCAATAGACATATCCTTTAGAAAGTATTGTGTACATATGAGGTAACTTATGTTTAATCATGATTTATGATGATTTATTAATGATTTGGATTGAATATTTGATGTTTTAAGCTCTCTAATTACTTTGAATGATCTAAGAAGACCTTATGAAAACAAATCTTATTCACATGATACTTGTTTCAACGTTCATCTAGTACTCATCTCGTCCAGTACCAATTTTGTGCTCGTCTGGTACCAAGGTTGTGCTCGTCCGGTACCAACATCAACAACCGTCTGATACTAGAAATAATTCAAAATTTTGGAATGATTCTAGAAGAAAATCGAGGACATGCATTTTGTATAGAGCGAAGTTTACATGCTAACATGTGGGGAATAATTCACCCATATCACACTTGTGGACCTCCAGCTTAGGGGGAATGATTCTGCAAAAATTAGCAAAAATCTGAAATTGCCAACTTCCGCCTCGATATCCATGGAGATGGCATCAGATATAGAAATTATACGAAATGGGTTTCGTCTATAATGTGTAAAATTGAGTAACGAGAGGGCGCTTTTCCAAAATTTGAATTTTTTGAGAAGATATGGGTGGATCTCTAAATCGAATCTTCCCAAATTGATGAAAAACCCTGATTTTTGGGATTTATCCTAAAATTGTAAAAATTGTTTTCCGAGTTTGAGGATTCGGTTTCATCCACTCCTCCATGGATTTTATGTATAAATAATACCTCATAGATCTAAGTAAAGGGGAAGGAATTGTTATGTTGCAGATTGGATTTTTGAAAAGACATTTTTTGTAAACCTACTTGTTGAAGATTAATGCAAGTTTGAATTCAATGATCTTGTGTGTCTTTTAGAATTTAGCATCTGTTGATATAAAAGATTCCATGTTGGCATCGGAAAGGGACAGCTATCCATCTTGGTAATCTCATTGTAAATTATTAGTATAGATTTTTATTTCATGTACTTGTTATTTTGATTTCATGTTATTTTATTTTGATTTCACTATTAGAATTTAATGCAAAGTGTGGCAGTGAAGGAACAGTTGGATCTCCATCTTTCACCATACATAAGCCTATAATGGAGCATCCCACTACACTTAGCTTTCTTTTCCATAATTGATTAGATTACACTTTGCAAACACAGGCACAATTAGGACCTCCATCTCTCACCCTACATGCACCTACAATGGAGTGTCTTCCTCTACCTATTATTTCTTCTAGAATTGATTTGTGTTTTATTTTGAGAATATACATCGTGCAAGTTGTTGTTAGTTTAGTTTCTCTAGGAGACAGAGTCAAAGATCATATTTTTCTTCATAATCCTACAATGAACAGATTAGTCACCTGAGCAAGAGCTCGAATCATATTTTTTATGAGCTTTTCTTTCCATCTTTTGAATTGTGTGAAGAGTGTGTTAGCACTGAAAGTCACACTTTGACTGCTAAAGTGTAAGCTCAACACCCATCAAAATGTAACAGATAACTTTGGTTTTGAATAGGTGGATCAGCAAGATGGATAAAGAAAGAGAGAGGGCAGTGAACTGTAGATCAGTAGGCTACACCAATGGGCAATGGAGTCACAAACATCCCACTCATCTAAGGCACAAAAGTTGGTTAACAGAAAACACGATTATATGCTGATAGGTGGAAGAAATGAAGAAGGAAAACATAAGATAGAATGTTCAGTAAATAGAGATGCTCTCAATTCAATGAATCAACAAATACTTGAATATAAACAATGACTGATGGGAAAAATACAATAGATCCTCTGCTGCTTAGGGATCCATAAATCATTGAAAACCTTTGATCCTCAAATCTGCAACATATTCAAATAAGAAGAAATATAAAAGAAGAGTTACAATCTGAAATCACATCTCTCATGAGTCTCCAATAGCAGTAATGCTTACAATCATAAAATGCCCACAGGCTTACAAATGAACACACATAGGAAACTACCTATTCCTACTCTCTCTAGCCTCTCTTGGCTCATCAATCCCTCTTCTCCAAGAGATATCTCCCTCTTTAAATATAAAATAGCATCCAAATAACCTAAGGAGGTCAAATCCCATCTCCTCCATTGGATTCTAAGCCTTGAAGATAGGTGGCAACAGTCAAAGAGACAAAAATCCAACAAACTGCTGATTTTCAGGAATTTGTTGGAAGTCATTAATAAATTGTTTCCACCTCATGCATGAGGCCTTTGCTGGAGCTAAATCTTAGGTGTAGGTGTCCCTTGAAATCTAATTGATCCTTGATAATTCATTTGAACCCTCCTTGACATGTGGCAACCTCCCAACAAGGAGAATATGAAAACCATGACCGCTACAGGAAATTAGTATGCAACACCTACTTCTATATCCAATATCTCTCAAACCAAAACACATTTTGAAAAAATGAGAGTTTTTTGTTATTTGGAATGTTATGAACAAAAATATCCTCCATTTTTCAAAAATACATCATCAACTACTCATAACCCAGGTTTTAAATTAGTGACTCAAAACCGACAGAATAACTCTGCACAATTTAGCCTCTGCCAGAATATTACACAGTGCCTGTAGGTAGTGCCCAACTGTGTTTCTGCATGCAATTCGGTAGAATAAATCCATGGGTGCTTTGATGCTTGAACTTGCATATTGGGAATAACTCAATATAATTTCAATTTTCCCAAAACAAATAAAAATCCCATAACAATTGTATTCATTTGCCAAAATGAATAATGAAATGCAGATTCTGTTCTCTGTGAAATATTAGGTAGTGACACTTATGCAACGCTGAGGATTAAACCAATATTGTGCTAACATAGGCTCCATGGGGGATAGAGTCCTCCCTGTGAGGCTCTAAGAACTCTTGTAGTTTTAGTGCCTTATCCTTTGGGCTTGTGGAGTCATGCTCTCAACCTTTAACCTTTGCAATATGCTTTGATCTGTGACCTTAAGCTGAAACTAAATGAAAATGAAAACTAGAACTGAAAAAATGATGAAAATGATTCTTGTCCAACAAGCGTATTGCACACACCTACTCTAATTATTGGGAAACTGAAGCGTTCAAGTTACTGAAACAACCAACGAAGCCATTTCAACATTTTTTCAACTGTTTGAAGTTTTGAAATGTGCTTCCTTAAGCACCAGAGATAATTCTTACTTGAAGGCGCGTCAAAGAAACATTTGGAAATACACTTTCCATTGAAGAAATCAATGAGCCTAGGCCCATTTTCTGCTCGCAAACAGGCTGCAAATGGATCCTAAAAAACATCATCAATACTTTCCCCTATAACATTGCTTTGTGTAAAAAGGAAAAGCATTGCATTAGGTCCTTCGTCCACTGTTCTTGGTTGTTGTATGGCTTGTTGATTCTCTGATTCATCCTCAGTGCATATGGCCGTGGTCCACTCCTGGTCATGAGGTGTATTAGGAAAAAGGCTTAGTGATGCTTGTCTTTCTTTAATTTCAACCTTTCTCGTCTGATCACATGGCATTTGATCTTGGTTTCTTGATGAAACTGAGCTTGTGTCTTCAAGAGGAATAGGGGGTTGATAGGGAAGTTCATCACAATTAGAAGTGCTTGGGAAACTAAATTCTTCTATCGTATCTTCTGATTGTGAGGGATATTCATCATAGCTTGGCTTGTGGTCCCAATTTCTCATTTTTTCACCTTCTAAACTTAGATTATCATCTTTTTCTTCTTTTTCAGCAACAAAAATATGACATGAGGGTTGAAACAAGCTATTATTGCTTTGATGGGAACGGTACTTTTTTTATATAAGGTCTTCAACAGATTGTTCATGGAAATCATCTTCATAATCATCATACAAAGGTGAATCAATGACCATTTGACTGTTAATGGATGAGGGGATTAGTACAATAGTTGGGACAGCTGGTTTCTCAAAGAAAGCATCCTCATAGTCATGAAAACTTGGCAAATCATGGCACATTGGTTCATTAACAATAGGAGGGGCTGATAAGCTATGAATTTGGTCATGACAAGCTGCAACACTATTCTTATGATGAAATAAATCTGAATCTAAGATGACCTCTTGACTTAAAGAATCGAGAAAAGGAGGAGATAAGGAAATGATGGATTGTCCATATTGATCTTTCTCTTGGGGGCCTAGATTTTGACATGAATGATGCATTTGTTCGTCAAATTTAGGAAAAGCATTATGAAACTCATCATCTAAGTCTTGCTCTCTACAATCATCCCCTTCATCATCACTGATAGAGGAATCACTTGTTGAATCTTGAATATATGATGCATACCCCTCACAACAATTCTCAAAAAGTCTTTCAGCTGGATAAATTTTCTTGCAATGAGAATAAAAAACATCATGAAAGTCCTTCAAAGAGGAAATACTAGAAGAAGGTAGTGTTCTATACCATTGCCTCGCATCGCCTTCCAATGAATACATGAACATTTTCATCAATATATCTTCATGATGAATGTCAAGTTGTTGCATCAAAACATAAAATTCATGAACATGCTCAATAGGGATATCATTCTCACCTTCATAAAATCTGGGCAGCAGATCTTGCCATTCATCAATTTGAGGCACAGGATGTGGATAAAAATCTATGGTTGAGAAATTGAGTGGGGCAAACCACCTAGCCAGGATAGCCTTCATAGCCATTTGATTGGCCTCATCCCGAGTGGAGTCATCAACAGATTCTAAACAATGGAGTCGTCATGGTGAATGTGCAGTCTTGAAGGTGTCCAACTTTAGTCACCATCTAAAGATGGAGATGTGTAGTGTCGTTCTTCCCAAGGATCTTTTCAATCTGCTCAAATCTATCCCCGACAATGGAACCAAAAATGCTAGCACTGAAAGTCACACTTTGATTGTTAAAGTGTAAGCTCATCACCCATCAAAATGTAAGAGATAAATTTTGTTTTGAATAGGTGGATAAACAATATGGATAAATAAATAGAAAGGGAAGCAAACTGCAGATCAATAGGCTACACCAATGGGAAATAGAGTCACAAACATCCCACTCATCTAAGGCACAAAAGCTACTTAACAGAAAACACGATTATATGTTGATAGGTGGAAGAAATGAAGAAGGAAAAAATAAGATAGAATGTTCAGTAAATAGAGATCCTCTCAATTCAATGAATCAACAAATACTTGAATATAAACAATGAGTGATGGGAAAAATACAGCAGATCCTATGTTGCTTAGGGATCCATAAATCATTGACAGCCTTTGATCCTCAAATCTGCAATAAATTCAAATAAGAAGAAATATTAAAGAAGAGTTACAATCTGAAATCACATCTCTCATGAGTCTCCAATAGTAGTAATGCTTACAATCATAAAATTCCCACAGGCTTACAAATGAACACACACAGGAAACTACCTATTCCTACTCTCTCTAGCCTCTCTTGGCTCATCAATCCCTCTTCTCCAAAAGATATCTCCCTCTTTAAATATAAAATAGCATCCAAATAACCTAAGGAGGTCGAATCCCATCTCCTCCATTGGATTCTAAGCCATGGAGATAGGTGGAAAAAATCAAAGAGACAAAAATCCAACAAACTGTTGATTTTTATGAATTTGTTGGAAGTCATTAATAAATTGTTTCCACCTCATGCATGAGGCCTTTGTTGAAGTTAAATATTAGGTATAGGTGTCCCTTGACATCTAAATGATCCTTTAGAATTCATTCAAACCCTCTTCGACATGTGGCAACCTCCCAACGAGGCGAATATCAAAATCGTGACCGCTACAGGAAATTAGTATGCAGCGCCACTGTGCAGAGTACACAACGCCTAATTATATATCCAATATCTCTCAAACAAAAACACATTTTGAAAAACTGAGAGAGGTTTTTGTTATTTAGAATGTTATGAACAACAACCTCCTCCAGTTTTCAAAAATACATCCTCAACTACTCATAATCCAAGTTTTAAATTAGTGACTCAAAACTGGCAGAATAACTCTGCACAATTTAGCCTCTGCCAGAATATTACGCAGCGCCTATAGATAGTGCCCGGCTATGTTTCTGCATGCAATTCGGTAGCATAAATCTATGGGTGCTTTGATGCTTGAACTTGGATATTGTGAATAACTCAATATAATTTCAATTTTCCCACAAAACAAATAAAAATCCCATAACAATTGTATTCATTTTCCAAAATGAATAATGAAATGCAGATTCTGTTCTCTATGAAATATTAGGTAGAGCCTATAGGTAGCTCCACTTATGCAAAATTGAGGCATAAACCAATTGTGTGCTAACAGAGTGTTATTTTTAAAAGTGTGTGTTGGTTTCTAAATGGTTTTCTTATCTAAGCTATACTAAATAGACATAGGAACCTATCTTTTATCGGCACATATAGTGCATCAACTCTATTGATTACGAATCTTGGTCGATAATTTATGTTTGGTAATATATTATGCATATAATTGCACCAACATTTTGGCATCGTTGTCGAGGAGTTGTAAACGATAATAGGTAGTATTTGAATTAGATTTCTTTAATGGTTTTAGATTGGTTTTATGGACGACCTAAGGGAGGAGAGAAGACGGTAAGACGTGAGGGAAGAGCCCACGCATCTACTTTAGTGGGGTTGCTCCAAAATTAGGTTGTCCTCTCCCTTTTATGCAAAAGTTATTTTCTTTTAATGCAAGTGTGTTTCTCCTTATTTTATGCAAAAGTGTGTTTTTATTTATGCAAACTTAGTTTTATTTATGATGAGATAACTTGTGTGAATTGATAACTTGGTGACAACAAGGTCCCAGTAACGCAAGGAGTTCAAGTTTGGTGTGTTTTATTTTTGCAAATAGTTTTAATTTCTTAGTTTTAAAATTCAAATCTTTGATGATAAATCATTTTTGGGGTGTTGTAAGAACCCTCGAGTACTAATTTGTGTTGCAAGACAGGGATCATCAACCAATAAGAGTATTTCACGAATGATCAAGAGCTTGAAGAATGTTCCTCCAAGAAATTTCTCACATTCTAGCAGCAACTAGGATATCTGCCTCTCAGGAAGAGCATATCTTGAAAATAGTAAATAATTTATTTGTCTCTCCACAAGAATATTTAGAAGTCCCTTCGGATTCCTCTTGTCAATTTTTTTAGGAGACTAAAGAATCATGGATAGAATTCAATGGAGAGAAACCATTGGAACCTGAGAATGAGGATTTCTTAGCATGTCTCTCAGCATATCCTATATGTACTCCAAAGACCAATCATCTTGAAGAAAATACTCTATGTAGAATGGAAAAGGAGGACATGTTGTGTGACCTAAACAAAGAAGGGAAATGGGATTATCTTGATCCTATTGAAAGATGGTTCCAATTCGTTGTTAGGTCACACTACTCTTTTACTTTTCATTATTGTTTGATCTCATCATCAAAGAAGTTGGTCCTTCATACTCTGGTATGCATTAAAATTTATCTTTTAAACCCAAGTATGAGTATATTTCTAACCCTGTTACGCACATGGCTTCACTAGAAGTATTCCTATACTTGAAGGACATTTTATTTTCTTCAATTAAAGTAGGATAGTAAATAAATAAATAAATGTTGCATATAAGTGCAATGCAACCTATCTTTCATACTTTTCATAAATGAGAATCTTAAAATTTAACAAAGCAATCAGTTTAAGATCTTTTGTTCCTCTAGTATATTTATTTCTAAAAGTTATGATAATTTTGTTTGGATCTTTATGAGAAGGTAATCTCTTCATCCTCTGAATGCACACATAATACTAGAAGGGTATTTTCAAAAGAAGAGAACACATCATTGTCAACGGAAGAGAACACTTAAGGGAGTACTTCATGACCTATTTCCTCAAATTTCTTCTTTTTCCTTAAGTTGTTAAAAAAAAGATGCACTTGTTCTTTATCATTACCTATCTATTTTAAGACCATTATTTCACAAGGATAATCGATTAAGTGATCTTTTTAATAGAAACTGAAACTGAATGTTAATTCCTGACTATTTTATTCATAGCTAATAATTTTTGGTGAAATAAATCATGAATAATGTATGCATTGTTCAACTTTTGACATTTTCCCCGAATTTTCTATTTTTTAAGCATGAATAAAAATCTAGTTTTAATTAGTTCTATTGGTTTGTTTTTAGCAGTTGTTCGCAACCCTTCTTATTTTTTTTAGTGTCTCACATTGTGTGCATGAGGGCATGAAAAACCTCAGGAATGGGAGAGTGGTTGTTGGGACCTTTAGATTATTTTTCAGCTTCTGTCAAAAAGTCTAAATCAACATGTTAAGTGCTGGAATTTGATAGTCATTTCCAGAATTCTGGTACCAGTACTAAATTCCTGCACTAGTTTCAGTAACAAGTAGTGCTCAGTTTTAGACAACATATTTTACATGGCTTTTTTTGCATCCCACAATACACATAAGGTTATTCTGGTACTGTTCTGTTCTGGTACTGTAGAATTTTGTTCCGGTACTGTTTTGTTTCGGTACTGTAGAATTATGTTCCAATACTGTTATGTTCCGGTACTGCAAAATCTTGTTCCGGTATTGTCTTGTTCCAGTACTATCTGTTCTGGTACTGCAGAAACCTGATTCATTACTTATTTGGTACTGATTCCAAAGTGATATGATCTTTTTCATGTGCTTAACATTGTTTTCACTTCAGGTAATTGGAGGTATGAGCTAATCTTTTCATGTTCTTTCTATCAAGGATCATTTAAGTCTTGTGTTGAAAATTTTTCATTACTCTCATATACATATTCCTCCTACATTGTTACACTCACCCCTAAATGAATCATCCTTCCAATCCTTTAAGGAAATATTTTCACATCTAGCTCTATATGATAATGGGTGCACCTGTCTTATTTCCTCATCATTATGAAAAAGTGATTAATAATTGACATATCCATTGAAAAGTGGTGACACCATTATGTCTAATACTAACCTAGTTGACTCAACAAGTTCTTATACAAGTTTTTCTTGGGAAGCATTGATGAAAACCTCATGTGGTGGACCGCCCTTCCAAAACCTCAATGAACTTTCATGAGAACCCTAATAGGATTAACTAGAGGGACCTCTTAGTCATTATCTGAGATGTTCCATTATACATTGAATAGTTGAGATTTAAGGCTAATGTGGATGATGTCACCCTTGGTATAATTGCAAGTAGTTAATTATGTGCCTAATAACTCTAAAACACACTCCTACCACCTGCCTTCCTTATACTCTAAAGTTGTCAATGAACAATATACATCATTCTAAATCTTTTGAGTAATATAATAAAAATGAAGTATCAGGAAGTACAAGAAAACTCATCGAGGTACTGAACAAGCCTGTTGGCAGTGGGGCCATGCTTGTATGATACTAAGGTAAACCTGTCGGGGTACTGAACAGGCTTGTTGGCAGTGGGACTACATCAAGTAAAGGGAGTTGAAAAACATAAATTGGCACACCTAAAACTAAACAAAAACCCTTAGGTCTCATTCTGAAGAAATCGTTATCAAATCAAGGCTAGGATATGATCTCTATATCTCTCGGATAACGTTCTTAAGAACCTTAAAGTATCCACTTTAGGGTTCTATATTTAAAATAAATAGGTTTGCATGAAAGTGGGATCCTCAGTATATGTAATTCAACCTACCTAAACAAGAAGAGCTTCATCTTAATAAACTTGGATAAGAAACGAGTTAATCATCTCGAGGTGTATTCTTTTATGTGTTCCTCTCTTCAAATGGGATCTAAACTATGCTTATATGCACTCTCTGTCTATTTTCCTCAATAGACATGTCATTTAGCAATTATTTTGTACATATGAGGTAACTTATGTTTAGTCATGATTTATGATTGTTTATTAATGATTTAGATTGAATATTTGATGTTTTAAGCTCTCTAATTACTTTCAATGATCTAAGAAGACATTATGAAAACAACCCCTATTCATCTGATACCTATTTTTGCGTTCATCTAGTACTCAGCTCGTCCGGTAGCAATTCTGCATTCATCCCGTACCAATGTTGTGTTCGTCTGGTACCAGCATCAACAATCATTCGGTACTAGAAATAATTCAAAATTTTAGAATGCTTCTAGAACAAAATCGGGGATATGAGTTTTGTCCATAGCGGTGTTTTCATGTGGAAACGTGAGGAATAATTGACCCATATCACACGTGTGTACCTCCATCTCAGGGGGAATGATTCTACAAAAATTAGCAAAAATCTCAAACTGCCAACTTGTGCCTCGATTTCTGTGCAGATGGAATCAAATATAGAAATTCTACGAAATGGGCTTTGTCTAGAATGTGGAAAATTGAGTAATACGAGGGAAAGATTCCAAAATATGAATTTTTTGAGAATATATGGGTGGATCTCTAACTCAAATCTGCCCAAATTGATGAAAAACCCATATTTTGGGGATTTATCCTAAAATTGTTAAAAAAAAAAATTGTGTTTGGGGATTCGGTTTCATCCACTCCTTCATGGATTTTATGTATAAATAAGACCTCATAGGTCTGAGGAAAGGGGAAGGAATTGTTATGCTGCAGATTGGATTTCTGAAAAGACTATTTTTGTAAACCTACTTGTTGAATATTAATGCAAGTTTGAATTCAATGATCTTGTGTGTGTTTTAGAATTTAGCATCTGCTGATCTAAAAGCTTCCATGTTGGCATCGGCAAGGGCCAGTGATCCAGCTTGGTAAGATCATTGTAAATTATTAGTATAGATTTTTATTTCATGTACTTGTTATTTTGATTTCATGTTATTTTATTTTGATTTCACTATTAGAATTTAATGCAAAGTGTGGCAATGCAGGAACAGTTAGATCTCCATCTTTCACCATACATGAGCCAATAATGGAGAATCCCACTACACTTAGATTTATTTTCCATAATTTATTAGATTACGCTTTGCAAACACAGGCACAATTAGGACCTCCATCTCTCACCCTACATGCACCTACAATGGAGTGTCTTCCTCTACCTATTATTTCTTCTAGATTTGATTGGTTCTTTCTTTTGAGAATATACATCATGATAATTGTTGTTAGTTTACTTTCTCTAGGAGATAGAGTGAAAGTTCATCTTTTTCTTCATAATCCTACAATGAATAGATTAGTCGCCCGAGCAAGAGCTTGAATCATATTTTTTATGAGCTTTGTTTTCGAGCTTTTGAATTGTGTGAAGAGTGTTATTTTTAAAAGTGTGTTTTGGTTTCTAATTGGTTTTATTATCTAATATATACTAAACATACATAGGAACCTATCTGTTATCGACACATATAGTGCATCAACTCTATTGATTATGAATCATGGTCAATAATTTATGTTTGGTAATATATTATGCATATAATTGCACCAACAAGTCCAAAAATATTAAAGAACATGAGAGGAATTATGCCACACATAATTTAGAGCTTTCTGTCATAGTTCATGCATTGAATATGTGGAAGCATTATCTCATGGGAAATATATTTGAATTAAGGACAGACCATAGTGGTTTGAAATATCTTTTTGAACAACCAACTTTGAATGCTAGGAAGACAAGATCGCTGAAATTTTTGAGTATGGCTTTGACATCAAACATATTAAGGGAAAATAAAATAAAGGTGTTGATGCACTCAGTAGAAATGTACATATCATGCATGATACAACCATTAGTATGCATCAATCAATTTTGAAGAGCATAATTTTAGATGTTGTTTTTACAGATCAACATTACCTACATGTAAAATAAAGTTTACGACAAGAAAATTTACAACAAAAAATTAAAGAGTATGAGATTAAGGAAGATGGATTACTTACGCATAAGAATAAAATTTATGTTACTAGAATTTGGTGTTAAAATAAATGCATAATGTTCCATATGCCAGACATCTCAGTTACTAGAAAATAATTGCAACAATAAGAAGCCAATTCTTTTGGCCAAGAATGAAGAAGGATATTGTTGATTGTGTTTCCATATGTATGGAATGTTATATAGTGAAGGATGAAGATAGACACACAATGGGTTTTCTACAGTCATTTCCAATTCCATAGAAGAAATGAGAAATGGTAACCATTGATTTTATAACTAAATTTCCCAGGAAAACAAGGCAACATGATTCCAAAATGGTAGTTGTGGATAAATTGAAAAATGATGCTCATTTTTCCCCTTAAAGATGACTCATACATCAACTAATATTGTAGAAATTTAAGTGAGGAAAATTGATAGGTTGCATAGGATACTTAAGGAAATTGTCTCAGATAGATATACAAAGTTTACTTCAAATTTCTAGAGAGGATTATTTAAAGGATTCGGTACAAAACTGAATTTTAGAACAACATACCATCCACAGTCAAATGGGAAGACAGAAAGAGTCAACCAAGTGATTGAAGACATTTGTAGAATGTATGTGATTGATAATCCATCTAAGTGGGAAGACTATTTGCATTTGGTGGAGTTTTCCTATAATAATGGGTATCAAGCTTCATTGAAGATGAGCCCATTTGAAGCTGTGTATGGTAGAAAATGAAATACTCCAGTGAGTTGGGAGAACTCAACAGAAAGAGTGGTACTTAGGCCAGAATTGCTTAAGGATATTGAAGATCATATGGTTAAAATTAAACATAATTTGAAGGCAACACAAGATAGACAAAAAAATTATGCAGATAAGAGTAGAACAACTACAGAATTTAAAGAGGGAGAGCATGTTCTTTTGAAAGTGAAGCCCAAGAAGAGCCCATTAAAGTTGGGCAGTTGTACAAAGCTAACAACTAGATTCTATGGTCCATTTGAGATAATGGATAGAATAGGGTCAGTTTCATGCATGCTCACATTGCTTGCTTCCATGAATTTGCATAATGTATTTCATGTCTCTTTGCTGAAAAAGTATGTATGTGATCCTAACCATGTTATTGATTGGAATTTGATCCAAGTGGAGCCAGAAAGAGACTTTCATGTCTATTTGGTGTGCATATTGGACAGAAAAGTCAAAATGATCAGGAATCGAGTCATAGAGTTGGTAAAAGTTGAGTGGACCTGCTACGGTCTCGAAGATGCTACTTGGGAGCATGAAGATGTTATACGGGCATAGTACCCATGACTATTTGAATAATTTTGTAATTTTGATTTATGTTTTGTATATGCACTGAGGATAGTGCCAAAATAAGAGGGAGAGGAATGTAATAACTTGGTTTTAATTCCCCATATTAATAATGTATTTTGTTACTTTATGAAAGGCCAGAGTGCCCAAACAATTAAAAGTGGTTGGAGTGCCTAGTAAAATGTAATGTTGTGATCATTATTAATAATAAAATACATTGATGGCTGCCAGACAGATAAGGACAAGAGTTATAGGGGGATATCATTCCACGAGAGAGGGGGATTAAGAGGGCAAGTATTTTTCTTATATTTTATTTACCCATAAAAATTTTAATTAAGAGAAGTGGTTACATGAGCTTCTTGGGGAAGCCCATGTGGTTCTTGATTTCCAAGTAAATATATAAACCCATCTTTGGGCTCTTTGGAGGCTCACTCATTCTTCATTGTTTACACTATTCATTATATTCACTCTCCATTCACTCTTTCACTCATTCATTATTCATCATTCATTCTTGTTCTTGGTTGGGAAATGGGGGAGAATTTCCAAGGAAGGAATCCATTGTTTTTTGGTTGTAGTATTTCTTGGTATATTCCAGCCATGAATTAATGTATGCATGTCTGATATGCATGGGAATGTGTTAAGTTTTGTTCACAACTGTGAATCATGAGAGTCTCAACATGAGTATTGTTGACTAGATGCACTATATCCATGGAAGGAGGTGGACAACTTGAGGGACTACATGGTAGAGAAGGGAGTCCATTCTCTTGGGTTGTGCAGGTTGGAGAGAAGAGAGTTGGTGTACTTTGGATTGTTGTTTGTTGAGAAACTTATGAGAGATTGAGTGTTGACTTGTTTGAGAAGATGAGTGACACCTTGGAACCATCTTTTTGGGTTCATAGCCTTGGCTCGGGGGTGACCTGCTATTGAGACTTGGAATAACAATGTCTATGGTTGGGTGGAACGTCCTTGGTATGCAGCTAGTTGGTGATTGAATTTGTTTAAGACAAGTTCTCTCTGTCTTGGTTTCCTTTGCTTGTATATTTATTTTTGTTGTGTATTAATTATTATCTCTTAAATTCGTATTTATAAAATGCATGATTGTTGGTTATTGTTGTGCATGGAATAATATTCACTTCTTTTATGTTGTAACATGAATCTTGATTACTACATGTCAGTCTTCCATGCTTCTTTATTAATTAGATGTTATCATAATTTTGAAATCATTTTTGAAGTGCATTTTGAAGTACCGTGGCCAACCTGTGGGTGGAGGGGTACGTTATTGTTGGATTAGTGCTACAATATCATGAGAAACATCACTGCCTCCACCATTGTCATCTTTCAAGGAACAATGAATTTTTTTTATTAAAACTAAATCCAGATTCAAGTGTGGAAGATGCAACTCTAATTATTAGTTGTCTTTCCATGTGCAACCTTGCCATAAAACTCTTATACAATCTTAGAAGCAAGGATAATAAAACTATATTATTTTCACAGGATGTCACAATAGATTATAGATGAAAACAAAAATTATGATTGTTGCTGGAGAAAATATTGTGTCATCATAGACAATACTTCCTAAATCATTTGTATCAAGAAATTAAATAGATGTCCTCAATCCTCCAATATCCATTTTTATTGAATTATCCCAAACCCAAATGCCTTTTTTTGTGTCACCAATATGCCCAACACCAAAACCTTCTTCACAAGAAAGATTTAGAAGTTGATTGCGAAGAAATGATTCTCCAGAATGATATGAGCCAATGACCGCAATTACTGCAATAGGAGTTTCTTATTTTGAAAATGATTCTATCCTTTCTTTTATGAGAACTAATTTTGTATTCCCGGTGTCTAACTCTACAATGTATGGATATTCAAATCCAACAATTCCTTCGAGATTGAATATTCGATCCTCATTTCCTTAGCCATTTCCATTTCATAATTATTTCTCTCTAAAAAATCATGGCTTTCAAGAAACCATTATATACTATGAATGATGGCTTCAAAAAGAAATAGATAATAAAGTTGTCATATGGCAAACATGGTGTGAGTGGCATGAAATGATGGTAAGATATAATTTAATATTCATTTTATTTTTGGCATGGAATAATGTTAAAACCAAAAGGCATAGCAATAATGTTGAATTAAGCAAGGAGAGGCATGAAGTATAACTCAAAAATTAAATATGAGAGTGTTGAGAAAGAAAAAGGAATATGTTAAGAAATAGGTCGAGAGGGATGAAAATATTTCCAAGTATGTATCGAATCAACTTTAAAATGTAGAGTGGAATGTTAGCGAGAGAGTGGAATATTTTTTGCAAGTAGTTTTTAATAGAGGGGAAGGCTTGCAATGCTTTTTCGGTTAAGTATCGTTGACCAAAAATGTGGTCAACAAAAATTTATTCAAACGAAGAATTGGATAGTGGGTAGTTGCATAGAAATTCCGGTAGTGACAATGAGGAGAAGTTGAAGAATTCAATTAAAAATGGATGCATGGGTCTGGTAGTAAACTTTATGGACACACTAATACATATGGGGTCAATATTTGATGAAATTTTCTGACAATAAGGATAAAATTAATCGTACCATCTCAAATTACTACATAATGATTAAAATTTAAATCATTTTTTTCTAGGTGCCTTGATGTTCATCATACTTTTGACGAACTTCTAGTTCCATCAAACTTACGATGCTCTTTCATCGATCTAGCGATGAACTTTTGTCGATCTAGAGATGAAATTTAGTCGATATCATGACAAACTTGTGTCGATCTTGCAACTCACCTAGAAAATGTTAAATACTTGTTTAATAACTTTTTAACGGTCATTGACTTGGTCAATGTTGACATAGTCAATTTTCATCATAATTCCGATGGAAGTGAGTGATTTTGACTATTTTTTTGTAGGTGTGATGGTTATAAAATATTTTTCTGGTCATTGTTCGATGCATGAAATATTAGTCTTTTTTCTATGCGCACTTGTTTCAGATCCAATTCTTGATCTCCATAGCTCATATTTTGTACTTTGAAGGTTAGAAATTTTTATTTCTTCTTTTTCTCCTTTTAAATACCTGCATTTGATCCCTAACCCTTAGACCCTCTTTTATTTTGGGACACAAATTGTTTCCTAGGAAAATAGGTATCAACATGTCTAATCAATTTGATTTAATGACTATACAATTTGTCTTGGTCTAGTTCTCTTTTATCGTTTGATTTTCTTACTTGCTTATAGTGAAGCTTTGGATATTATGTGGTAAAAATGTATGGTTTTGATTTCTTATGTAATTGTTGACTACTGTTATAAACTTTTAACAAATCTATGACGACAATGGCTTAATTCTCTAGTACATATGCGGTCAATATTCGATGACATTTGTACCGTATGAATATATTCGTATATTGTACTTATATTTCTTCAGTCAATTTTGTTGTAATATAAAATCCCAATTCCAAGGATTACAACTAAAGCGAAAGAAAGGATGCTTTCTAGGTTAATGGAGACATTGGAGGCATAGGGTGATGAGAAATGGTATCTCCCTTGCAATCAATGCAAGGGATTTAATAGAAGAAGACTTGTAAGAAAAACAATTGAAAGACATTATTGGAGATATGGGCATGTTGAGGGGGGGATATACATATCGTCCCATGGTAAGTTATTCATTATATATTTCTTTGTATTGAATGTATTTATAAAATTTTCTTTCGTTTTAATATTTGTTATATACACTATTTTTTTTTATTGTTTGTAATTATAAACATAAATCCTCCTAGGTGTGTGGTGCCAGATAATGTGCCTAGTATTAGTAGAAATACTATTGTACAAGTTGTGTACAATGGTATGGATATTTAATATCAATTCAATCCTATGGAAGAAGATGGCACCAATAATATTGTTAAGCCGGATGATGGGACAAACAGATTGATCCAGGACATCTTTTCTTCTGTCGATGAGGACAAATTTGATGATATTAATGATGTGCCTCTGCTTAAGAAGGCACAACAACCCCTTTATGAAGGCTCAAGAACAAATATCCTCTCTTATATAATGTTGTTGATGAACTTGAAGGTATTGAATGTTTTTTCAAACACTTGTCTCACACAGATCCTAAGGTACGTAATATAATTCGTCACATAGACGTAAAGGTCAACTTTTTTTAATCTATTTTTAATGTCAATTAATGTATAAATTAAGGATGTGATATTTATAATTACTATTATTTACATTAACTATTTATTTTTATGTTGTAGATTGTTAGGTGAATTTTTCTTACCATCGTCAAACAATTTACCTCGCACATACCGAGAGTTGTGTGCCATTATGAAAGATATTGGAATGGAGTATCAGGATATTGATGCATGTCCAAATGATCATATTGTATATTATGGACAATATGCATCAGAAATGAAATGCCCAGAATGTCAAATAATTAGATATCGATCTGATCAAGTAACAAAAAAGGTGTCTCACAAGGTTCTTCGTCATATTCTCATAGTTCCACGTTTGCAGCGATTGTTTAAGTGCCAAAGCATAGGTTCTAGACCATGTTAAGGGAACTAAGTACTTTACTAAGTTGTATCTAATAACAATATACAATTAGATTCACATGGATTCTAGGTATAAATGGAAAACTGACTTGAAAACCAGATTTTGCTTGTATGAATGTTTGTGATGCATTTTCTTCTCACCAATGCCCTTACTACCTTTATGACATAGAAAAGTGATATTTTCAATCCTCACTTGGGCCATTTTTTTTATCATATATCTATATGTCATTATTATTTTCAATAGCACATGGGAGGACCATTTTCAACATGAGAAACACTCTATTATAACTATTGCATACCTACAAATTTAAATCCAAATGAAATAAGTCCTTCTTTAGACAATACTCCAATTCACTATCTCTAGTTTCTAAATAGATACCTGAGGGTTTTCACCCTGACCTTGATAAGGTACTTTAGAAAAATTGCTACATGTTCATCCCCTTCTACCACAACTACAATGCAAATTTTTCTTAGTAGCATCAACTACGACATGTGCTTCATTCCCCAATTTTCACATATTGCACACCCCTTGCATCAACTCTTTGATCAGAATTCCGTCACATGGATCAAATCCATAGAGGATAGTTTTCAAAAAGTAAATACAACACTTTGTTTAGATCTCATATTTCATCTTCTATATTTGTAGTAACCTTTTGAGATTGAGAGAGATGTTTTTCAATAT
The DNA here is from genome assembly GCA_009831015.1 of Picea engelmannii. Lineage (NCBI taxonomy): Eukaryota > Viridiplantae > Streptophyta > Pinopsida > Pinales > Pinaceae > Picea > Picea engelmannii. Next base: position 47,927 of record ML807956.1, read on the forward strand.
GCCATAAATATGATACTTAAACAAGGAGGTCACCCCATGGATTACCATACTTAAACCTTGACATAAGCTAAATTGAACTAAAACAAATATGACAAAGAGTTTTATTCCCTTGTACAAGCCCTTAAATAATGGAGTCATTATATCTTGGGTAAGGAAACCATGTTGCACGTTGATCACCTTCCATTAATTTTGTTTGAATTCTCAGTCTAAAATATAGGAACAATTCCATTTCAAGTGAGCATATTATATACAACAATTGTGTTTCGTCATTGATTACAATAAATATATCTCCAATAAGATAATAGATATGTTGAGTTTCTCTCCAATTCAGGTATTGCACATTCTCAATGTGCATTGTGTTGTGCAAGAGACCTAGAAGAAACTTTATGAGATAAAAACCTTTTTTGGACCTATTTGGTAGAGAAACTAATGTCCCTTAGAGATCAACCATACCCTATTAATAGACTATTTAGTTTGTGATGGTTGGATTTATAAACTTAACCAGGTGTGTGTGCCCAACACTCTAGACCCTGATATGTTGTTACAAGAGGCACATTCTTGTCACTTCTTCTAGCCATCTATGCACCACCTGTTGATACTGAGAAGGGGGTGAATCAGTATCAAGTACAATTTAAAACCTTTTTCAACTTATACTTAAACCATTCAACTATATCCAATGAGAAATAAACAATAGTATAAGAGTTACACCAATACACCACAATACACCATGCACAATATATGAGAAATA
>ML807956.1:57604-73175 GCA_009831015.1 Picea engelmannii
AAGGTCTATTGGCGGTCGGGAGGCCGACTTAAGCATTTAATGTGCCGTATTAGAAGATGCGCGGCTTTTTATGTGGACAGTCGCGCATCGGGCGCTTAAGCGCGCACAACACGTTCTTATCCCGCGCATACGCGCGCACCTTACTGATGTGAAGTGTCTTTCAATTTTTGTATAGTTTCTGACCCTTCTGGAATGCTGTGAACAGTGCCATGAATGACTTCATTGATGTTTTGATGATGTAGAGTTCTTGTCGCCATGTGCAGACGAAATTTCAGTGATAACACTTATCTGAGAGAGACTCTTTGTTCTTGATCTGCAATAGTCAGGGCCAAATCTTACTCTCCTCCTCCCACGCGAACTTGGAAACTGGTTTTATTTGTACCAAGCAAGGACGTATGCACGAGTACTTCCATAGTCACTCATCAGCCTCGTTTATCATCTTGGACTGAAAACACTGCCAATAGCTTCTTGCACCCAGAATAAGCTTGTTTATCAATTCTCCCTCAAACCAGAGAGTTGTAGGCGCTCTTTCCTCTTCATGGAGATTGGTCTCTTGACTATGATTCCTCGAAGATCTACCTCTGCCCATGAATTACCTATTTGCTTTCCTTCCTCAGCAAGGTTGTGTGGGTCCAAATCTATAGCTTGTGGTTAGATCTGGAATCCCTTGCATATGGGTACCCTACCCCATCTCCCCATTAACTCTTGAGGGGGACTTTTCCAACTACCATCTTGATTGGTAATTCATTTATGGGTCAGAGGACTGTTCTGGGTCTAAGAAATTAAATCCAGTGAGGTACTGGTTTGGTGGGGGTCATCTCAACCATATCTAGTTCCCCTCCCCATATATCTCATAACACCTTGGTCTATCTTGGAAAACCCCCCTTTCAACAGTCATGCAACACTATCCATTTTCAATTAATAATATAAAATACATACATTAACTTTTGGAACAAAAGGTTCATCAAATCCAACATTCACACATATTTATTATGTCATAGTCTTTCGACAAGTTATATTTATACTTACAAACTGGGGGAAACAAGGGTATTACAATCCCCTCCCCCTTAAAGGAACATCTTCCTCGATGTTTTATCTCTAGATGTTCTCTGTATGTACATAAGTAAACAAAAATGGGTATGTTTGTTTCATGGCATCCCCTATTTCCCATGTAGCTTCATCTAGACCAAAGTGTTTCCACTGCACCTTGACCTGTGTTATGGTTTTGTTTCTGAGTGGGGTTTCCTTCCAGTCTAATACACATTATGGTTCTAGAAGGAATTATCCCTCTGATTCCACCTAAATCACAAACCAGACAATTATATGATTAGAATCATGTTCATATTTCTTCAATAACGAAACATGGAAAACATTATGTTCCTTCACTGTGGGAGGAAATTCTAATCTATATGCTACAGGCCCCACTCTATCCAGGATTTCAAAGGTTCCACAATACTGAGGTGCCATCTTGGCACATGCTCCCATTCTCAATGAGATTTTCCTGGGTCTAACTCCCCTCCCCATATATCTCATAACACATTGGTCTATCTTGGAAAACCCCCCTTTCAACAGTCATGCAACACTATCAATTTTCAATTAATAATATAAAATACATACATTACCTTTTGGAACAAAAGGTTCATCAAATCCAACATTCACACATATTTATTATGTCATAGTCTTTCGATAAGTTATATTTATACTTACAAACTGGGGGAAACAAGGGTATTACAATCCCCTCCCCCTTAAAGGAACATCTTCCTCGATGTTTTATCTCTAGATGTTCTCTGTATGTACATAAGTAAACAAAAATGGGTATGTTTGTTTCATGGCATCCCCTATTTCCCATGTAGCTTCATCTAGACCAAAGTGTTTCCACTACACCTTGACCTGTGTTATGGTTTTGTTTCTGAGTGGGGTTTCCTTCCAGTCTAATACGCATTATGGTTCTAGAAGGAATTCTCCCTCTGATTCCACCTAAATCACAAACCAAACAATTATATGATTAGAATCATGTTCATATTTCTTCAATAACGAAACATGGAAAACATTATGTTCCTTCACTATGGGAGGAAGTGATAATCTATATGCTACAGGCCCCACTCTATCCAAGATTTCAAAGGTTCCACAATACTGAGGTGCCATCTTGGCACATGCTCCCATTCTCAATGAGCTTTTCCTGGGTCTAACTCCAAGATACACATGATCCCCTGCTTTGAACTCTCTAGGGGTCATTTTTCTGTCTGCGTAGATTTTCTGTCTATCCTGAGCCATTTTCAGATTCTTTTTTATTTGAACTACTTGTTGTTCCATTTCTTTTAGCATATCTAGACTAGTTGTAATTCTATCTACTGGGTTATCCCAGCTGATTGCAATCTTGCATTGTCTACCATAGAGGGAGTCAAAATGGCTCATCTTCAATAACTCTCGATAGCCATTGTTGTAGGAAAACTCTACCAGTGGTAGGTGGTATTTCCACTTCTTAAGATGATGCATCCTTAACATGTCCTCTAACACTTGGTTTACCCTCTCTATCTGTCCATTAGTTTGAGGGTGATAGGTTGTACTAAATAGAAATTTAGTTTGAAAACCAACAAACAAAGATTTATAAAATCTTGAAGTAAATTTTGTATATATGTCGAATATGATCTCCTTAGGCATGCCATGTAGCCTAAATATTTATTTCATGAAAATATTGGAAATATCTATTTCCTTGCAAGTTGACTTGACAGTAATGAAGTGAGCATCTTTCCTCAGTTTTTCCACCACTACCATGATGGCGTCATTATGTTTGGTTGATTTTGGTAACCCTATGATGAAATCCATGGAGATGGTTTCCCATTTCAATTTTGGGATTGGAAGGGGCTGAAAAAACCTTGTTGGATGTTGGTGTTATGCCTTAAACTACTGACATTCTAGACATTTAGCCAAGTAATCAGCGATGTCCTTTTTCAATATGGACCAATAAAATAGTTTCCTAGTGGTTGTGATCATCTTTTGATAACCAGGATGACTAGTATATGGTATTCTGAGTAGTTCATCCATTATGAACCTCTTCAAGTCATCAGAGTTTGGGATATACAACCTACATTTGTAAGTTAGCAGGCCATCATTCAACAATTGATAACCCCCATACTTCAGCCCTATGGGATCTTGTTCTAAGTATGATTTTACAGTATTGAAAAAATGCATATGTTTCTTGTGCACTTTTGACTCTCTCCCTGACATCTGTTTCAGAGGTGCTTACAGCTTCCAAGTGAATCACTTTCATACTTCTGCTAAGTGCATCATCCACCCTATTTTATTTTCCTTTGATATTTTTTATTCCAAAATCAAACTCACTAAGGAGAGCCATCCATCTAGCTTGTCTAGCATTGATTTTTGGTTGATCAAACATATATCTCAACCCACTATGGTCTTTCATAAGAACAAATATCCTACCTAGGAGGTAATGCCTCCACATTTTTAAAGCATGTACTATGGAAGCCATTTCTAGATCATGGGCCACATAATTGATTTTGTAATGTCCCCATTTTGGGACATTATAACATTACAACATTTCAGAGTGTTGTGCCTACCCGAGTAGCCAAATAGGGGTGACAAAGAGTTTGAGAGATATTGCGGGGTTTATTTGGGCCTGAATTGTATCGTTCATCATCAGGATCCATTCCACACAGCTGGGCTTTGGTTTTGTTGCATTTCGACGATTTCCATAATTTTGAGTTATTATGGATCATATCTTAATTAAATTCACTAAGCTCATAATGGGCATATTACTTGGAGAAACCTCTTAGTGTAATAGCTCATCGGAATCAAGAAGAAGATTATTACAGGATAAGATGATGAGAAGTGACTTTCAGTGGCCGAAGAAGCCATCAGGATGGATAAATCACTTTTTACAGGCAAAATGGTTAATTAATTAATTAATTAAGTGATATAATCAAGGAATAATAAAATAAAGTAAAAGTCACTTGGAGGGAAAAGGTCAACAACGAATTAGGGTTTCGTGAAGCTATAAAGGAAGGGTAAAGCAACCTAATTCATTATGCATTGTTATGATTTGATGTTGAGAGTTCCCAGAGGAGGAAGAGAGTCGACCTTATTGTTTTGTGGATTTCTGGAGGAAACCACCACCATTGATCGGTTTCGATGTTGAGAGACACACCCTATCCCATCGGAGATACCATCCAGGTATTTCACCATACTTTTCAAGAGTATCCATTGCAGAGTGTGCAGCTCAGCTAGTGAGGGCGCAAGTTAGTTTGAGGGTTTGGAGAGCTGCACGAGGTCCATGTCTAGATTGCAGTTTCCTTCCGACCCATTTGAGATCCAGCCAGGGCACTTATATTGAGCCATCTATCGTTAGATTATGACTGTGGAATCTTGCATATCACCTCATCTATCCATTTAGGGCACAGCTCCTCCGAACATATATTTTGGGTTGCATGTAGAGTATAAGAGCAGATCCGGGCAAATCCTTTCGACCCATTTCTGCATTTGGCGAGACGATCGTTTTGAGCCCTATAGAAGCAAATTCCATTGGTGGAATCCTTTGGGACGCATCCAGTGTCCCAGGAGGCGCTCAAACCCCCTAGGGATCCAGATCCAATGCCTCAGAGACCAAATCCAAGATCCGACACTCATCTGTTTTAGTCTAGAGGCCAGGGCACTTTTATTGGAGCAGTTTCCAACGCATTCCGACGGTCTATCCTTCCGGACGAGTTTTCCAGCTGGTAGCGGTTACCGTACTTCTCCGGAATTGCATATTTTTGTTGATCTATGTGTGCATGCATCAGATTTTCTATCATATTATGATCACGGGTATTTTTATGCTACTTGCTTGTATTCCAGTGATGATCCATGAGATCTAGTTGACGTTTATATTCTATATTTTCAGTAGGCTATTGTATTTCCATGCTTGAGCTGTATAATACATGATATTGGGTAGTTGATGTTCTTTACTTATGCATGTGTCCTTTATATGTTGTTTAAACCCTAAATATGCAACATGCACATGCAATAACCATCAAGATCTCAAGCATAAAACTGAAACACATCCAGAATCCCCTAGTGTATCGGATCTGCAAGATAGAACAATAGATCGGTAGCAAATATCTTGATCAGCGGGATCAGGGATATTACAGTGGTATCATAGCTTTAGTCCTGCCAGCATGTGACTAAATTCGATGAGTTCAGCGAGTGACCCAGAAGGAAAAGAGGATGTGGGGAGATAGATATGAGAGGCCAGAGGGCACTGGTAAGGCCCCCATGGAACCATAGGCAGCCTTCATGCAGGTTATCAGTGATATGTTAGCTAGTCAGCGGACTATGTCTCAGTCCTTGGCTCAGGTGGCTGAGAGATTGGCTATGGTGGACATTCCGGGCACACAAGCCCCACATGCAGCACAGGGGAACTCGAGGGTAGGCAGTAGACCCCAGAAACCTACTCACACATACACATCTTCGAGTAGGATTCCCAGACCATGGTTCCTTAGTTTTCAGAGGGCACCACCACCAGCAACACAACAGTCATTAGCACAGAGGTTGCCCACTTAGGCATAAGACATTACAGAGTACAAGAGGGAGTATGTAGCGTTGGACTGTGACTTCCATCATGACATGAAACTAGTCGAGTACTATGGACTTAGGGGCATGAACCATCCCAGAGAACCTCAGAGAGGAGGACAACAACAGCAACAGGGGCATAACATAGATTTCATCTGGAAATTTGGTAAACTCACCATACCTTCTTTGATGGATCATCCAAATGCACTAACAGAGCTGGTGTACAAAAGATAGACATGTACTACAAGCTCAACCAGATGACCGAGACGGAGGCTAGTGACTCTTGCACATTTGAGGGATAGTTGGATGGACAAGATGATAGTACATGTCCTTCATCTTCCCCGTCAGGCAATGCTGAGGATTCAATACTTCAGCATAGTGATGACACTTGTGAGGATTCATATGTGTTGGCACTTAGACATGATGAGATTAGGAGGTTGGATGACCTACCTATGGGTGTATACATGGCTTCCAAGAAGTCATGTATGGAGGATGATGAGTTTCCTATGAGGAGCAAGCCACATTTTTCATCTTCTCAATCACCTATGCTAGCCACAACACATGAGGATATCAGCAGCATTCCTGATATGGTAGAGGATCCTTGTGTGGGGATTGTACATAAGGATCTGCAGACTCGGGAGGAGAGGTATGGCTTGGAGGTATTTGACCTTACACATACCTATCAGTATGAGGAGAGTGAGTCACCACTCTTGGAGATTCCATTGATGGACCAGGTTGTGGAGACCGACAACTTGTTGGGAGACTAACTCCCAGGATCAATCTACAGTGATGATGATGCACTCCTTATTGGTCGAGATGACCATAGCACATGTCTGGACACATCTGTATGGGATCCATGTGCAGATGATATTAGTAGGGTGAGTGTACAGGAGGATACAACTACCCATACAGGATATGGTGTGACTCATATAGGGGTCATAGTTGGTGATGGTGTGCAGTGGCATACAGGAGGACTCAGTAGCACAGGGGATAGTGGGTTGTTCAGTGCCTTATATTTTGAGGAGTGTGTTGTTGGGGATTCCATTGTTGACACTAGCAGTGAGGGGCATGAGGTAGAAACTCAGCAGGATTGTGACCAGGAGTCACGACACTTGGAAGGACAATTGAGAGTCAGTGAGGACATGATCATGGCAGCCACTAGATGCATTGATGATACACATGCATTGGTGGCAGATTATTGTTGGAGGGCCTCGATGGCGTAGGATAGCTTAGATGGGGGAATTTTCATTGATGACTTCCATACACTCAGGGAGAGAGTGATTGTGATGAGGGCCGACTACCAGCAGTTGTTGAGGGATAGGGATTACCTATTGGAGGTTGGCAAGATGTATCACAGGGTACTGAGGGAGCAGGAGGTTGAGGTGGACTGACTCACTCATGACTTGGTGAGAACATGGAGATTCTTGGAAGGCACACAGGCAGCCCTTCAGGAATCAGAGGGTCAATCAGAGGAACTCCTTGAGGAAATTAGATAGAGAACCACTACATCTATTTCAGTAGAGAGTCATATATATCCCTCAGCCACATTGCAAGAGGATGTTGGTGGTTTAGCAGTGGAGCACTAGTTGAGGGAGGAGCATGAGGAGTACCCAGGATCATTGATGAGTATGGAGAGATATGATCCAGAGATGCAGGAGGATGTCCATAGGTCACAGGGACCATCCTTCACGAGGGGTGTTGAGACAGTTGGGCACACACATACACATGGGGATTCCAGAGCCAGGGGAAATTATGAGGACACTTCCATTTGTGTTCCAGGATTACCTGACCTTCATGTAGAGGATGACCTAGTAGTACACCCAGAATCCATGATGTTGCAGGTGTATACAGGAGATCACATGAGTATGCAGAGGCATATAGTGATGAGTGGTAGTTCACAAAGACATACAGAGGTGTACAGTGGGATTCATAGGGACGCACTGGATTGTAGGGAGGAGATGTACTTAGTAGAGCATGGAGATTTCTCTCCCTTGTAGTAGTATACAAATCTGGTAGATCACCTTCATCATAGTAGTAGTTGCATGAGTGATGATGGATGGAGAATGATTGACCCTCAGTTTGTGGAGATACCTATTGTTGTACCTGATGGTTGGTGTTCAGTGATGAGTACAGGTGGTTATTTACCATGGGTGCTCGTGGACAAGATTTTGGTCAAGTCCTTGGGATTGACCAAATCATATGATACTTTCCAGTCCTACATTTGGTTGCATATATTTATGGTAGCCTTTCCCGATACTTTTATCATTGACAACAGTGCAGGGGGAGATAGACAGTGGCAGGGGACATGGAGAGTTGGTAGTTTGAGACCACCTGACAGGAGTCTCTTGATTGCATACAGTAGGATAGGGGTGGGTCATCAGGGGCAGACAATTGAGGCCCTATGCGTGATGGAGAGTATACTAGGCCATGGGACAGAGGATATCTCAGAGGTTTCTACATATTCAGACTCTCATTGGGATGAGGTTGGAGGGCTTTCGACAGTTATCAGTAGGGAACATCAACAGTTAGTGGGGATTGGAAGTGATGAACTTCCAAATTTGACATGGGATCCAGGAGTCCATGGGGTCAAAAGTGTGTTTCATCTTATGAGGATCCAGGAGTGGAGGGTCCAGTATGGATACTTTGAGCAGTCATTCATGATCAGAGTAGAGCAGCATCAACATGATGGTCCCTGTCAGAGACTTGCATGGGACCCTAGGATTATGGGGCTGGGAATTTCATTAACTGATGGAGATGAGCGGACATTTGCAGGGGGAAGTCCCTTTTCTTTCCCATTGAGTTTCAGTATTGGGGAGAGCATGTCATTGGCTGGTGATTCGTTGAGGTATTGTAGTACCTCACTATGGCAACAAAATGTTTAGTCGGTGGGGGATGTGTTGAGTTTGGTATGGTCTGATAGGATAGACCCATTTCGGGTTGAGGCCATGTGTTATTTGCAGGAGACTCATGGTGTTGATATGTTACAGAACTATACTCCATAAGGGATTGTATTTCACATTCTGATATGTGACCCAAGGATTGGAGTGCTTGGTAGTTCAACATTTGATGGAGTTGAGTTTCGAGTAGAGTGGTTTCTCAGGGAGTTGATTGAGATTCTTTGGCCATTGATCATTCTACTCAGCAGGAGCATGTGGGTGTCATGTGTGGTGAGCACTTGGACAGACCACATCTTGAGGGGATTCTACCTTGTGTCACATAGGTGGATATGGGACCCCGGTATCATATGTAGTTGGATTCAGTTATTGCTTGAGGATAAGCAATAGTCCGGCAGGGAGGACTGTAATGTCCCCATTTTGGGACATTATAACATTACAACATTTCAGAGTGTTATGCCTACCCGAGTAGCCAGATAGGGGTGACAGAGATTTTGGGAGATATTGAGGGGTTTATTTGGGCCCAACTCGTATCGTTCATCATGAGGATCCATTCCGCGCAGTTGGGCTTTGGTTCCGTTGCATTCCGACGATTTCCATAATTTTGAGTTATTGTGGGTCATATCTTAATTAAATTCACTAAGAAGGTCATAATGGGCATATTACTTGGAGAAACCTCTTAGTGTAATAGCTCATCGGAATCGAGAGGAAGAGTATTACAGGATAAGATGATGAGAAGTGACTTTCAGTGGCCGGAGAAGCCATCAGGATGGATAAATCACTTTTTATAGGCAAAATGGTTAATTAATTAATTAATTAATTAAGTGATATAATCAAGGAATAATAAAATAAAGTAAAAGTCACTTGGAGGGAAAGGTCAACAACGAATTAGGGTTTCAGGAAGCTATAAAGGAAGGGTAAAGCAACCTAATTCATTATGCGTTGTTATGATTTGATGTTGAGAGTTCCCAGAGGAGGAAGAGAGACGACCTTATTGTTTTGTGGATTTCTGGAGGAAACCACAACCATTGATCGGTTTTGGTGTTGAGAGACACACCCTAGCCCATTAGAGATACCATCAAGGTATTTCACCGTACTTTTCAGGAGTATCGATTGCAGAGTGCACAGCTTAGCTAGTGAGGGCACAAGTCAGTTTGAGGGTTTGGAGAGTTGCACGAGGTCTGTGTCCAGATTGCAGTTTCCTTCTGACCCATTTGAGATCTATCCAGGGTGCTTCTATTGATCCATCTATCGTCAGATTCTGACGGTGTAATCTTGCATATCACCTCATCCAACCATTTAGGGCATAGCTCCTCCAAACATATATTTGGGGTTGCATGCAGAGTATAAGAGCAAATCCGGGCAAATCCTTTCGACCCAATTCTGCATTTGGTGAGACCATTGTTTTGAGCCCTATAGCAGCAAATTCTGTTGGTGGAATCCTTTGGGGCGCATCCAGTGTCCAAGGAGGTGCGCAAACCCCCCAGGGGTCCAGATCTAATGCCTCAGAGACCAGATCCGAGATCTGACACTCATCCATTTCAGTCTAGAGGCCAGGGCGCTTCTATTGGATCAATTTCCAATGCATTTCGAGGGTCTATCCTTCCAGACGAGTTTTCCAGCTGGTAGCGGTTACCGTACTTCACCGGAATGGCATATTTTTGTCGATCTATCTGTGCATGCATCAGATCTTCTATCATATTTTTATCATGGGTATTTTTATGCTACTTGATTGTATTCCAGTGATGATCGATGAGATCTAGCTGATGTTTATATTCTATATTTTCAGTAGGCTATTGTATTTCCATGCTTGAGCTGTATAATACATGATATTGGGTAGTTGATGTTCTTTACCTATGCATGCATCCTTTATATGTTGTTTAAACCATAAATATGCAACATGCACATGCAATAACCATCAAGATCTCAAACATATAACTGAAACACATCCAGAAACCCCCAGTGTATCAAATCTGCAAGATAGAACAATAGATCAGTAGCAAATATCTTGATCAGCGGGATGAGGGATATTACAAATTTCATGTTCATTCAATTTTCTAGATTCATAGTAAATTACATGTCCTTCTTTCATAAAGACTCCTCTGAGCCCTTCCTTGTAAGCATCTGTACACACTAGGAAGTTCTTATTTGGGTCTGAAATATTCAACACAAGTGCATTGGTTGAAAGGAATTTCAGCTCTTGGAATCTCTCATCACATTCTGATGTCCAAATGAATTTAACTCTCTTTTTCTAAAGGGAGGTGATTGGGAAACCAATCTTGGAAAATCCTTTTATGAACCTCCTATAGTATCTTGATAGGCCCATAAAGGATCTAATATTAGATACATCCGTTGGGGTAGGCCAATCCATAATGGATTTTATCTTTTCAGGATAAACCACCACTCCTTCTTCAGAAATAACATGGCCTAAGTAATGGACTTGTTTATGTAAAAAGTCATACTTACTAAAATTAGCATAGAGATGATTTTCTCTTAGTACTTGAAGCACTAGCTTTAGATGTTCTTCATTCTCTTCCATATTCTTGGAATATATTAGGATATCATCAATGAAAACCAATACAAATATATCCAAGAACTTACTAAGTACATTATTCATTAAGCACATAAAAGTGGTTGGTGCATTGGTAAGCCCAAATGGCACCACCACAAATTCATAGTGACCATATCTTGTCCTAAAGGATGTTTTGTGGATGTCCTTATCTTTAATCCTGACCTAATGGTACCCATAACTCAAGTCAATCTTGGAGAAAATTGTAACACCCCTTAATTGGTCAAACAATTCATCGATCCTTGGAAAGGGATACTTATTCTTAATGGCCATCTTATTGAGTTTCTTATAGTCTATGCACAACCTGAGTGTCACATCCTTCTTTTTCACAAACAAAGTTGGTGCTCCCCATGCAGACACACTAGGATGAATGTATCCTTTGTCCATAATTTCCTTTAGTTGTAGTTTGAGCTCAACTAGCTCTATTGTACTCATTCTATAGGGTGTTTTAGACACTGGCACCTCTCCTAGTGCAAGTTCTATTGAAAATTCAATATCTCTTCTTGGAGGTAGACCTGGTACCTCTTCTGGAAACACATATTTATACTCTCTTAATATGGGATGGTCCTCTAGGATGGGTTTATTGTCCTCAATAGAGTCCAACACTTGTATTTCATACAAAGGACATCCTTTTCTACAATACTTCTTCACTTGAAGGGTTGATATTTGTGTCACTTAGATAGGATTTTGAATCCCTTGTAGGGTTATCCTTCTTCCTTCTTCATATTCACATTCCAAAGTTTTATTATAACAGCCCAACTTGGTTTTATGGGTATCCAACCATTCCATTCCAATCTGCAGGTCATAAGATCCTAAAGGGAGTATGTTTAATGTTGTTTCAGTGGATAATACACTTATAATGAATTGGCATGGTGGTATGACCTATGTTAATTTTATTTTGGTTCCAGTGGCTAGTTGTACCAACCATGATCTAACATGTTTAACTTGTTGCAAACTACATTTCTCAACAGTTTGAGGGGAAAAATAACTCAAATTAGAACCAGGGTCAATTAAAATGGAAACTAGATGGTTGGAAATCATACCTTCCATCTCCACCACTGAAGCTTGGTGGTCGGCTTGTCTATTATCCAAGGTTGCATAAATTTTTGGCATGCTTTTAGCCACATCATTTACTGCAATAGCCTCTTGGACATTGTAGACCCTCCTATCGTTTTGTTTCCTATATGGGTAGTCCCTCAGTAGATGTTCTTCTCCACAACCCCAACATTTCAAGGGTTCTCTCTTTGTGTTATCAGTATTATTTGAGGCTGCTCCAAAGGGCTTATTTCCACTATGAGAGGGGAAATGTTTTTGATATACACTTTTAGTAGGAAGGCTCATCTTAGAACCTTTTCTGTGGTTCTTAAATCTTGAGGGTTTGAACCCATTCTTCTTCAATCCCGAAATACTTTTCTTCTTCTAGTCCTCATTAGGTTCTGTCTTATTCTTGAATTTCTCATAGAAATACCTTTCCTTCCGGATAGTGTCTTCTAAGGTCTTTGGCTCATCAAATTCAATTATGTCCCAGAAGGACTGAGACAGTCCACTAATAAATCGTTGCATCTTTACATTTTCATCCTTTATGTAGGGAACATACCTTATCAGCTCAAGGAATTTTTTGATATTTTCATCTATTGTGAGTTGTCCCAACTTGAGTTCATAGAACTCCTTGGTCTTCCCATCAAAGTATTTATCTGACATATAATTCTTCTTGAAGTATTTCTCAAATTGTTTCCATGACAAGTCCTTCTCATGGATTCCTTTCACATTCCTAAGGTCCTCCCACCAAATGGAGGCCTTTCCATTCAAGTTAAAAATGGCTATTTGAACCTTTAAATTTTCAGAGTAGTCATGGACTCTGAAGTACTTCTTCAAGCCAAGCAGCCAAACTTTTTCTTCTTCCTCCTTAATTTATGCATCGAAAGTGGGTAGTTTAGATTTCTTGAACTCTTCAGGGTCATGGCTCCTGCAATGTTTCCTCTTCTTTCTTTTCCTCTGAGAATGTGAACTAGTTTTTCTACTAGAATATTCCTTGGAGTTGTTAGTTTCCTCACCATAGTATTTTTTCGATGAGTTTCTCTTGGCTCCATGTTGGGCCCTATTTGAGGTGATCCTCCTTGTGTGGCCACTTTAAGGTCAATGCTTGTGTATCTCAAGTGGACTCTGGGTTTTATTAGTATGATGTATGTCCATATGAATGGTTGTTGGTCCATGTTACAACTGCCTTTGTATATCTGATAATATTTGTAGTAGGACTGCATTAATTTCAGTTTGATTTTCCTGCTCTCTTATCAGCCTTACATTGTCAACCTTACAACTTTGTAATTCTACCATGAGGCTTCTCACGGTTTGAGTGAAATCTGGAGGGGTTTCCACTTCCCTCCTTTTATCAGATTCTTCCTCTCTATTATGGGATTTCTCTCCCAATTCATGGTGTGTCACCATCCTTTATGTTGTATTTTTCCTACGGTCCACTGACTAATTGAGTGTTGATAAAACATTTTTTGTTAGTTAATTATCTACTAGTTTATCAACAACACATAGTTCATATTTTTCAAAACATATACAACAACAGAAAGTTTCATTCCTCTCTTCAGTAGAGGTTTAACTAAGCCTCTTAGGAATGGGGTAAGATAGGGTGTTATCCTTAAAGGGTCTCTAATAATATTTTTATGCAACTCGTTCATGAGCCCAAGCAGGCCAAGTGTTGTTTCCTACTCTGATACCAATTTGTAACACACCCAACTCCTAAGTGCCCTTTCTAGGGATGGGGCATCAAAATTTCGCTTACTTTAATCATCTCAAATCATCTCTTTGACGTCTCCATCCTCTTCTACTCAACTGTAGCTCTCTAACGATTGCTACCAGACTGAAAACCGAGCTCTGGATTGCAAGTTATGGCCACCTAAATTTCTTCGGGCATTATCAAACATGGGTCACCTGGAACCCACATAGGTCCACCTCATTTGTACCATCCCCAAGTTCTTACATCCATGAGGAAATTCCATCCAACATCCAATCCAATGACGGGACATGGTCCTCATTTAACACCTAAGCTAGAGGGGAGTTCGACATTGAACGCCCCTTTTTCCCTCCTGCACACATGTCCTCCGGAGTGCCAAATTCTTGAACTCTCAAAGGAGCCTAAAATCTCTCCACGTGGCTCTAGCCTTCGGGCCTTTCAGCTTATCCTCGACACTGCATCCAAAACCTCTGGAGTCCCGAAGTACCGAACTCTCGAAGGGTCCACCCTTGGACATGGTGACGTACTATATGCGAAGGCAAGGACACGTGGGTCCCGAGTACTCCACCAACCAAATGGAATAAGAAAGTAAGTTCCAGAGGTGACACGTGGTAAGGAAGAGATGACACATGGCCCCTACAGTGGGTGACACGTGTCACGTTTTAATGGGAACATAGGGTCTGTGAAACGTACGAATCCAAGTGACATGTGGCATGTCAAGCATGGGTCCACGTCACCCCATACCAATAGCCTTCCAAGCCATTCAATCTCATGGTCAAGGTATTTCCACGTAAACCCCTGGATCTATGGCCTATGTTACTTCGTAACTTCGACATTCAGGGGATCCATGGTGTGACTTCCTCCTTTCTCCCGGAGTGGTATACATTGGGATGACCATGGTCTATATCTAACGGTCATAGGAGATCCCAAAGGGTACCTATATCTACGCTCCCCATTACTTTGCAGCTCTGACCTTCGGAGATTCCAGCGTTATGGCCACTCCGCTCTCTCGAAGTAGGACTTCGCCGAAGTACCGTACGCAGTTCCCTCCACTGATTGATTAGATGGTTACGAGGGGTTCCTAATGGATTCCCCTGATCCATGTCTTACCTCAATTTGTAACTTTGATGTTCGGGGAGTTTGTCGTTATAAAACCTCTATTCCCCGGAAGTAGTCAATGTCAGAATTACCTCAGTGTAGATCCAAGGGCCAGGGGGACTCCTGAATACCCTCAGATCTATGGCTCAGGTTACTTCATGATTGGTAAAGGGTCAAAGTTTAATGGTGGGACAGGTTTATCTACCCCTGTTAGGGAAACCACCAGACATCATTCAACCTCGTGGGTGACCGTAACAACAAGTTGGCTTCAGTCAATTTGCAAATGGTAAGGTCGTAATGCTCTGGAGTTCCGAAGCGAGAAAGGCTTAGCTCCTTTTGGACCTAGCGCAGGGTTCACATACCTTGGTCATATGGATCCTCCAAACATTCTTTTGGGCTACACGATAATCCCTTAGTCATGAATTGGTTAAGGACATGGGCATGAGCCCTCGGTCACATGGGTGAAGGGTCTGAAGGAGGTTCCCTCCTTCCACCGAGTTTGAAATTGGTATTCATGTGAAGGTAGATTCAAGAGGTTGGCGGGACTTAAGCACTTCAGTTAACCCTACCTCGACTCTCTTGTAGACACAAGTCCCATAACTCTCTAACTGCTAAGCTGAGGCAACCAGAAGATCATTCCAAAGCATTGATTTACAGAGAGACAATAAACATTTCTACCTTAATCATTCAATAAAAAACTTA
>ML807956.1:73328-84361 GCA_009831015.1 Picea engelmannii
TTCAGTACATAAAGTCTGAAAATATTTATTAGAAACTGGAAATCGTGAAGTGACAGCTGAAAAGGGTGCTTGTTTCCACCCAACCGTAGGCACAACCACTCCTAAACGTATATAAATTGAGCCATATCCAATCCTTGAGGGATTTAACAATTCAACTTTGAGAGAAAACACACTCTGGAGAAATTTCACTATATATTCAACAACCACTCCTGAACGGATATAAATTTAGCCATATATATATTGAGGAAATGATATTGAATATATATATATATATATATATATATATATATATATATATATATATATATTCAATATCATTTCCTTTTCAGTACATAAAGTATGAAAATATTTATTAGAAACTGGAAATCGTGAAGTGACTGCTGAAAGGGGTGCTTGTTTCCACCCAACCGTAAGCACAACCACTCCTGAACGGATATAAATTGAGCCATATCCAATCCTTGAGGGATTTAACAATTCAACTTTGAGAGAAAACACACTCTGGAGAAATTTCACTTCATATTGAGTCTGCATCCCATTGTCCTTGAAACTCTGAACTCCATGTTCAACCCCCAAGCTCTTCCTTCTTTGTGATGGAGAACCTCATCGACTCCTTTATATGAGCTTGACTTTGGTGGAGTATTGAAGTGGTGGAGGCCCAGATGGAGGGAATTAGTTTCTCGGTTCCATTATGTTTGATTACAGAAGTTTGTCACCTATGTACTTATGTTGATTATTTTAATAGAAATACTCTCTTCTCGTCCAATTGATATCCTACAAATATTTGAATTATTATTCCATGGGCGTATTTGTCATGTATGTTAATGGATTATGATAATCTATATGCTAACATTATATATTATCACCATATGCTTGTGTATCTTGGTTTTTAAGACAAGTTGTAGGTATAAAGCTTTGGGTTGCGTGCTCAATGGTGGTCTTCATCGAACGTCCAGACAAGGGAGGATCTTGGCCTTGTCTTGTTAGCATTTCATTTATATAACATACTTGGGATTAGAGTTGATTTCTACGTGACATTTTGTTTGTTGTGTTTTACCCATTTCCATAGAGAGATTTTCCTCGTAATGATGACAACACTTCTCACTCACCTAGTATTGGATTTGATATAACATTCTCAGTTTAGAACATGAAGCAAGAAAATAATCAATAACAAAATTTCTATCATGTCCAGTTATTCAATACAACTCCACTTCCATATTTCCCTATAGTTCAACAAGACAGTGTTGATCCCAACATGTCATGAGACAAAGCAAACATTTAGAGCCAAATAGTATTGAACCTGGTTTGGTAGAAGCCTCATGTACCCTTGATTTGTGTATGATTAAAAGCTTCTATCATGCTTAACACACCCCTAATGTAAATGCAACATATGTAAAATAGTGTACATTATTGTATAGCACAATGCTTTAGGGTTGACCTATAGCCCCAAATAGTGAATATTAAGGCGTTAGTTAGCTATTTATACCCAAATTTTCAATGTAATTGGAAATTAAGTGAGAGCTCTATCTTGATTGGTTTTAATGGAAAATATATTTATTAGCTTGTTGACAATGAACTAATGTAGTATACCTAGGAAGGTAACATGGGGTACCTCCCTGGGAATTGATCCGGTAGTATACCTAGGGCAGTAAGATGGGGTACCTAGGGAGGTACCCAATGGGAATGTGGTTATGTATTATTAGTGGAGGCCATTCAATGTAAGGTGGACTAGGTCCAATATATTATTCAATAAGGCCCACTATGGTAGTTAGATATACTAGTATAAACATAATAAATGTAAGAGGACTTACTATAAGGTTCTACTTCTAGAAATTTCCTCCTCTAGAATCTTCTTAGGTGGTTGGTAGCATTATATAAAGGGGTTCATTCAATGTAATGGGATGTGATGAAGAATTATTGTATTTGGATCATGTAGCTCATTAGGAAGTTTCCCCCTCGAAGAGGCAAGTGAACAAGAGAGGATCCCTTTTGTAGTAGGATCTATTGTATGGTGTTTCCCTACCTTAAGGGTTTTCATATTAATAAAGTGGAAGTTTTCCATATTGTATTTGAATATTTGTGGTGTTTTTGAATATTTGTGGTGTTTATGTATGCAATACTTTGGTATTTCACAATTGGTATCATAGCACTTTCCTTGGCCAAAGAAGGGAAAAAACGATTGATACCTTTTGTAGATTTTTTAAAAGGAAAAAGGGGGTGACACATGTTGGGACCTCCATTTTGAATATCGCCCAATTTTATGAAAATATTAAAGTTTTGTGAAACATTTTAGTACATCAATGAGAGATCTAAGTGGAGGAAAGCTAACTTCTAGTGTACTAGCAAGGAAAATACTCATGCACCATCTGGGAGAGAAGTGAAAAGAGGCAGAACCTTCGAGAGCGTGAAAAAAGGAAGCAGAATCAAGAAGAGATAGTAGCAGACACGAGAACTCAAGGAAATACCTGAGGGAAAGGCATAAATATGTGAACATGTAATGGAAAAAGGTTGTTTCTAATGTTAAGTTGTTGATAGTTTATTGTTGTCGAATTATTTTCAGAATGATGTTGGTATGCTCTTGAGATTTGTTGAATCACTCTTTTGTTCTGTCATTAAGCTTTCACCATTAATGTATGTTGTGATAAGCCATTTTAAGGGATTTTGGGGGAATGAACTATGCTTACGAAGAAGGTTGAGAGTCCTGATCGAGTGCATAATTATTGATTCTGCGGTATAATTCATGCTAGGGAGAAGTACTTTAGGTATGTTGGACTATGATCTGATAATATATGAAGGATTATTTGGGCATCAAAGATTTGTTATTATGTGTATGGATGCTTGATCTCTTTATTACGCAATCTGTTTTTTTCTTTCTGTGTAATTGATCATTGCAATACTTTTTAACAAGCTTATGTAATGTATATGTTTATCATTATGTTGCATAACATGGACTATCTGATGCATTCACTAGTTTAAGACTTCTGATGATATGATGTCTCCACATTCAAGTATAGTTTTGTATGGTAATGCACTAGATCTGATGGTATGTCCTTGTTAACTCACTCTATCTTACATAAGTCTCAAATCCACTTTGGGTGATACCTCCTTCCCTTATGGAAGGTTGAATATGCCAACACTACTGGACTACAATGGTACCTTTGTTGGTAACCTCCGAGAACCTCGGTCTCCAATTTTGCGGAAAAAAAATGGTTTTGTTGTCGGGACCCAGATTTTAAGTGAGTTTTTTAGAGGATACAATATAACATCTTTAAGTATAACATTGAGACTTGGTGGGAAACAAGGTGTGACCAATTCATATTTCAAGAAGCTAATCTAAAATATACAAGCTTGAGGGTTGTGAAGGACATTGCCTTTCATTTTGAACCAGCCAACGATCGGTACAAAATATTATGGATCCAATTTATGGAATAAGTCTTTCTGTGGCTTGATCGGTTGCAAGAAACACTTGAATTTAAAGATTACATCAAGAGAAGATTTAATTGGACCGTTGAGAAGCTAACAACTTTGCATAAGTTGGATCATTAGATTTATAGAGGTGTGGATTTCTGGATAGAGACCACCTTGGAAGGATATATCATTGAATTTCCTACTGAAAACCACCTTTCTTTCTCCAAGTTAGAAGTAATATTCTACGATGGATCTAGAGGAAGATTGCTACGAGAAATCTCATTGTGGATTAATATCTTACTAGAGGAAGAGGGAATGATTCTGGTTCTTTCAATTGAAATGGAAGCATAAAACCCTTGCACATGAGGGGTGGGTGATTTAGGAGAGGGTTCATGAGTTAGGATACAAAATTACTTGAGGTATGGGGGGTCTTCGTGAGAAGAGTGCCAGATACCTGATCAAAAAGAGGTGGAGAAAAAATATGTGAAAGTTGATGAAGAGGCTTGATCAGTCATGGAAGGAGATCAACTTCAAGACGATTCATAAAAGAGAGTTAGATAAGTTGAGGGAGTTGCAGACACATGGAAAGCTAGCTAGACAATGGTTGAAGGAGAGTTTTGGAGAGAAAGGTGACAGTTCTGGAGAGATTAGATGAGGTGAAGAAAAGTAAGAAGAAATAATCAAGATAGTAGTCACCACCAAGGAAAGAGAGAATTTGTTGTAACCTCTGAATAAGTTGTGAGAGAATAATCTCCTGCAGTGCCTCAAGATGTGAATTACCCTACAAGACCTGATACGATATGGCCTCCTAATACAACCCCTCAGGTTAAAGAATCATATCTTGAAGACACAGGAACCAGCCTTGGATCACTTAGACCCTCAGCACAATCTACAAATATGGTAAATTCTATAGTAAACTCTCCCATAATTTCTATCATTTCTCCTCATTATAGTCCAACCAGTTTGAGTGGTATTAGTAGTAGTAGAGTGGAAAGTTATTTATTTTTATTGCAACCAAGACCTTTAGGATTTACCTTAATAGGGTCCCCAAGTCCTTCAATATTGCATCAACACATCGATTCCCTGACCCAATACCCATAATTTTTGGGTAAAGGGGATGAGGATGTCAAACAACATTGGTTCCTTTGTGAGGCCATCTAAAGGTATCATGGAAATTTAGATGCAAACAAACTAGTTGAGTTCCAAACCAAGTTAAGGGGTCGAGCATTAAAATGGTATATGAAATCCATTAAAATAGAAATCCTCAAGGATGGGATTTCACTCTTTCTCAATTCAAACAATGGTTTATAAAAGAATTTTGTTTACCCCAGTCAGAAAAACATGCCCTCTCTGAGCACCCGGATGGGGTGCCACTTGGAATGAGAAGGGGGATAGATGGCTTGGACTGGCGGGGGGAGTTATTATCCCAGGTCGTCACCCCCACCGTAATAACTTCCTATGGCATACACCATGCAGAGAGTTAATTCGGTGCACCTGGAGGAGCTCTCAGATGAGAGATCCAGCCAGGCTTCCAGTACCAATCACCTGTAGCAGTCCCGTCTTCCTTCAATGGAAATGGGAGAGGAATCTTCGGCTCCTCACATAGTTAAACGCAGCCCTGGCATGCTCACCACACAGAGCTCTTCGGCCCCCAAGAACTTCCTGGCTTCATTGCTAGCACCCTGTTCATCCTCCTAGCCTCATTTTACCATCACTGTCCCCCCACTGCCCCCTCTCACCCCCTCCACCCCCTTGTTCCTCCCATCATGCCCCGAGAGTGTGGGAATCCTAGGCAGGGCACCAAAAAATGAATGCCCTCTCTTAGGCCACCAGAATCACCACCTCTCAACGAGCTCTAATTGCTCATTTCATTCATTCCCATAGCACCACCAGGAGCACTCAAACAACCTTGCGCACTCCAAAAATGGAGACCTTGTCCTCCTCGTTTCAAACTCAGACAACCTTGCACACTCCAAATATGGATACCCCGTCCTCCTCGACGCACTCTCCACCATCACCTTTGCATTATCACGTCAGCACTGTGAAGAAAGAGGTGCCTCCTCTTCCTTTGTACCCAAGCCTCACCACTGTCAAATAGGAGGCACCACCTCTAGTTTTTCATCCAAGCTTGAGCTCAGTGAACGTGAAAGTGCCACCCTTAGAGGTGTGCCTCCCCGCTGCCACCAACCTTCTCTCCCCCCCATTTCTCAAGTCAGGCGAGCCTTACTATAGGGACGAGAGTTGTATCGTGGAGGAGGAAATCCCTCCAAGTTGGCAATTGACAGGTGCAGGGAAGGATTCAACTGCAGTGGAAGACAAAGGCATGGACAAGGCAGAAGAGAGCTTGCACTCTGCCTATCATCTGGAAAAAGAGCATCTTGAGCTCCTCTTCGACATCGGTCAACAACAAGACGAACAGGTGCATGGCCAAGGGATCATCAATCAACGACTGGACTTGCAACTTGATGCACTCACAGATTCTCCAGCGTAATCCCATTGTCCAACTTGCAAGCAAATATTCACCCCAGCATACACCTCTCATGGATATGCAGGTTCTCCAATGGCATGAGTCGGCTCACCCCAGGTCCCAGTTTTTTGTTAATTACAGATATAGAGTAGATAGTGATAAGATAGTTTTCACTCTCTTTTTTGGTTGTGCAATTCTCTCAGTAATGGCGTCTCTGAACAAGGCCAGCCCTAGGTTAGATAGATGGAACAGGGTTCCTGTAGACATCAACAACTCTCTGCTCAATTTTTGTAAAATATTTTTCAGACATGAAAGGCACATTACTGCTTGGAGCCACCTGTTCTGGTTTCCCTCCTGTGGCAGAACATGTGGCTTCCAAGCATCGCAAAGATGTAAACTTGTGATTTAATATAAGGTCCTTTTTTATTTACAAAAAAAAAAACATGCCCTCTCTAAGTTGCGGGAGATTAAATAGAGAGATGGGGAATCTACTTGGGAGTATAACTAAATTTTTAAGGATGTTATAGGGAAATCAACAAACCCCATTCATGAAGACCACCAGTGGGAATGGTTCATTCAAGGAATTTTACCATTAACCCACCTTATATTAACCCAACAGAGGATAACCAATTTGGGGGAAGCCTTAGAGAAGGCTATGAAAATTGAGGTGATGATGGGATATCCTGACATCTTGTGGGTAATAAGACCACTTGATGACTATAATATTACGCAACTGCAAGGTCATATTTCCACGTTAACTGAAAAAAAACTCAATAATTGACCAGTCCTAGAGAAGTTCACCCACATGTCTGGTGTACTAGTTGCTACATTGAGAGTCATACAATGACAAAATGTCCTAGATTGAGGGGTGCAAGAACCCTTTTGACAACTGATGGAACTTCCACCAATAGGACCATCGGGAGGGGTTGTGCAAGTTGCAGCTACTACACCATTTCATGGCCCTGTGTAGTACCATGTCTTTCCAAATCATTAAGGAAGTCAAAATAATGAATATTGTGAAATTTTTTGAAGTCACGAGAATTCCCCTCGGCATTGCCCCATCCTACAGAAATAAACCCCTATCCCAAATACATTTTACTATTAATTATGTGGGTCACCTACTCACACAACCAAGTAGTTTCGTTCTCTAGATGCTCTTGCAAATAGAATGTATCAGTCTAAATTCAGGATCGACAAATCTCCTCAAGGATTTGGAGGAGGACATCAAGGTGGAAGA
The DNA here is from genome assembly GCA_009831015.1 of Picea engelmannii. NCBI lineage: Eukaryota > Viridiplantae > Streptophyta > Pinopsida > Pinales > Pinaceae > Picea > Picea engelmannii. The sequence continues at coordinate 80,438 of ML807956.1, forward strand.
TGGTTCAGAGGAAAGTGAAATGGTGGGAGAGGACTATCTCGATGTTATAATTCTGATGAGCAGGGACATATCACTAAATATAATCCTCTTTTAAGACGTCCTTGGTGCAATCACTGTAGAATCAACACCCATGCCACCGAGGATTACCCTGAGTTGATCGCGAAGTGGAAAGATCATGCAAGGAAGTAAGGCACCAACTTGATAAATTATTAGCCTTAACCTATCACTGAAGAAAAGGAACCCAAAATTAATATTATTACTCGAGGAGGAACAAGGACTAGTGTTGATGTTGATAACCTGACTCAAAGTAAGATCTGCAAGGAAGTACAGGAAGATGTTAAATATGACCCCCTGGTACAGAAAATATTCTTTCAGGATATTCTGGATATGTTCTGATGGATTTCAGATCCTACAACACCGAGGGTAGAAGAACCAAGCCTAGCACTGCAACCCTACCATGCACAAAACTTGGTTTTGTAGAAGGGTCCTTCGGTGAGACCTCAAAAGACTATTGACTTGTGGCTCTGGTTATTTTATGATGTTTTAGATGATGAACAACTCACCAATGAGTTTTGGAACACACTAAATGGGAATGTGGAGGCTCAAGGGATCCCATAGGAGTCGGTTTTTGTTCATATTCTAGATGGACATATAGGTAGAATACAGAGGAGGAAATGGATATCTGGAGGAAAATTTAGACTAAATTCCCATATTGATGACTACAAAATTAGTGATGTTATGCTATATTTTGGATCTAACGTCAACATACTGTCGAAGAAAACCTAGAAATCCATGGGTTAGCCCAAGCTTGTCTATTCACTTATTCAATTATGCATGGCCAATCAATACTATATCTATCCTATGGGGAGGATACACAATGTAGAAGTGGACTTATCTGACATTAAAACATTCACAGACTTTGAGATCATATAAATCATGGGGGAAAATGACCCATACCCATCTCTATTGGGCATTGAGTGGGCTTATGAGAATTTTTTTGTCATAGACCTTAAGAAGGAAATCATGAATTTTGAATCATATGGTATGAAAGTAACCCAACCATTAGACCTTTACTAAGGCCTTCTATATACGAATCTGGTCAAGGAAAATATGGAAGAAGATTCCTTGGATCACCTCTACACATTGACTACAGGGAAGCGAGTAGAATACATTAACCCTACCATATATGGCTCAGTAAGTTGGAAGAATATTCAATTTGCAGGGGAAGATTCATAGATATCATTTGACAACTGGCAACGAGGAAGATATGATGACTTCTCAAGGTGGTGCATGAATATCAAAGCCTCCAGGTGGATTGGATCATGGGTTAGAGACTACCTTTTTTACGATGGTACTTCAGAATTACATAGGTTTCTTGTTGAGATGGAGAATAAAATTGCACCAAAGAAAAGAATTCATGTACTTGATGTTGCATTAAGATCATCTTCATCTAGATGGCGGGCCACCAATAAGACTACTTTATTTTCCTAGGAAGAAGCAAAGTGTGTCATCCAACATCAATTCATTTCCCCTTCACAGGTTACTCAACCAAGTCAGGAGAAGGAACCAAACAATCATATCCCAACTTTGGTAGCATACAATGGGTTTTATGATCCAAGGGAGCATGTTGTGCATTGTAATCAGGTATGGAAATTTGTGCATCTTCCTTCCCAATTTTGGGTACATCAGTTTATTCAATCAATGGGACAAGTTCCAGACACTTGGTATGTACATGAGGAGGCTCGACGCCAAACCACTTGCTGGGAAATCCTTCAAAGCCAGTTCTGTCAAGATTTCCTATTCTCAGGGAAGTCCCTTAAAATCACTCTAGCTTTGAAATAGATTAAGAAAATTTTGTTTACCATTGAAGTTAATCTTATACATCCTCCCACTATTTGTTATGAACATGAATACCTCCTTCATCATAGCCTTTACCCATCCCTTGCACAAATAACTCTGACTTGTAGTAAAATTGATGAAGACCCAAGAGACCTCGAAGGCCTAGAAGATCTCTGGCATTTGATGTTTAAAGAATCAAAAGGCACTAGAGTTGTGCATGACACCAAGTCGAATGATGTTATTAGTTCTTATTATAAACCCCTAAATTTGCAAAAAATAAGCATAGGGAGTGAGGACTAGGCTAAGATAGCTTCCATAGGGGATTACTGGGATGAGTAGACCATGACAAAGATACAGGCTCCATTGCGGGAATATGAGGACCTATTCCCTATAATATTTTCATAACTAAAAGGAATTAAGGGAGATTTAGGGGATATGAGAATAGAGTTAAAGCATGAATCAAGACTAGTTAAACATATGCCATACCGTATGAACCCTAGAGTCAAGGAGAAAGTAAAGAAGGAGATTGATCGGATGATAGCAGTTGGACTGATTTTCCCTGTCAATAAGGATGAATGGATCAGTATTATCATCATCCAAACAAAGAAAGGTATAGAGAATATATGAGTTTATGTGGAATACATATAAGCATGAATGTTTCTTGTGTACATGGCCCCTTTCTTACCCACTTTAGCGATGATGTATTGGATCAAGTAGCGGGAAACAAAGCATATTCCTTTACAGATACATTTTTTGGAGACCACTACGTTCGAATCACCAAAGAGTACAAGAAAAATACTATATTCATTACTGAGTGGAGATCATTTTCTTATAATATTATTCCTTTTGGGCTCAAGAATTCCCCAACAGTGTTCTCTCGAATAGTGATCGCAACATTCCGCGACTTCATTCATAATTTTCTTGAGGTATACCTAGATGATTGGACTGTGTACAACTTACTCAAGGACCACATCGGGATATTATGACTGATGTTTGATCACTGCAGACAAATAGATATTTCCCTTAATCTCAGAAAATGTGTTTTTTGTGTACCCTTTGGGAATTTGCTTGGAAATATAGTTTGTAGGGAAGGAGTACTAGTCGATCCTATGAAATTTGTAGTAATTATTAATATGCCTCCTCCTAATACTGTTAAACAATTGCGGACTACTTTGGGCCATATTGGATACTACCACAAATTTATTAGGAACTATACTAGTATAACAACCCCTTTGGAACAACTACTAAGAAATCCAAAGAATTTTGTTGGACTCAAGACTGTGATCAAGCGTTCAACCTACTAAAAGAAAATTTGAGTGTTGCACCCATTTTAACGTATCCTAACTAGAAAATTGAGTTACATGTGCACATTGATACCTCTACGATTGTGTTTGGTGATATCCTAGCACAACCAGGGGGGGAAATCGTGATCATCCTGTCTACTTTTCTAGAAGAAATATTTCCCAAGATGAGTGCAACTATATTACAACTGAAAGGGAAGTTTTGGAAATGGTTTATACTTTACAAACGTTTAGACATTATTTGTTAGGAAGTCATTTTAAGTTTTTTACTGATCACTCTGCTTTGAAGTATCTGGTTAATAAACTTGTGTTCGAAGGTCAAGATTGTAGATGGTTGTTGTTATTTCGGGAGTTTACTTTTGAGTTCATTATCAAGACTAGTAAACTAAATGTGGGTCCAGATAATTTTTCTAGACTAGGGTCAGGAGAAAGTGGCAGAGATGTATATGATCAACTCCCTTATGCAAATATTTTTCATATTGAGGATATTCTTGATTATCTGTCGGATAATTTCATTACTTTTAACAACTGGTACTATCTCGAAGGGATATTCCACAACTTAGAAAATACACCTAGCGATTTATACAGCAGACTACCAACTTATTGCAATCCAATTGTACACATTAAGATTGGATAGTACTTGTGGCATTGTGTGCTAGACCATGAAATACTTGATATTATATGGGAATTATGTCACAGTGGACTCATGGGAGGATATGTTGGTAGCAAGGATACTACCAAGAATATCTTACAAGTATGGTTATCGATGTTTAAATATGTTAAG
>ML807956.1:84461-125744 GCA_009831015.1 Picea engelmannii
CATGTCCAGTTATTCAATACAACTCCACTTCCATATTTCCCTATAGTTCAACAAGACAGTGTTGATCCCAACATGTCATGAGACAAAGCAAACATTTAGAGCCAAATAGTATTGAACCTGGTTTGGTAGAAGCCTCATGTACCCTTGATTTGTGTATGATTAAAAGCTTCTATCATGCTTAACACACCCCTAATGTAAATGCAACATATGTAAAATAGTGTACATTATTGTATAGCACAATGCTTTAGGGTTGACCTATAGCCCCAAATAGTGAATATTAAGGCGTTAGTTAGCTATTTATACCCAAATTTTCAATGTAATTGGAAATTAAGTGAGAGCTCTATCTTGATTGGTTTTAATGGAAAATATATTTATTAGCTTGTTGACAATGAACTAATGTAGTATACCTAGGAAGGTAACATGGGGTACCTCCCTGGGAATTGATCCGGTAGTATACCTAGGGCAGTAAGATGGGGTACCTAGGGAGGTACCCAATGGGAATGTGGTTATGTATTATTAGTGGAGGCCATTCAATGTAAGGTGGACTAGGTCCAATATATTATTCAATAAGGCCCACTATGGTAGTTAGATATACTAGTATAAACATAATAAATGTAAGAGGACTTACTATAAGGTTCTACTTCTAGAAATTTCCTCCTCTAGAATCTTCTTAGGTGGTTGGTAGCATTATATAAAGGGGTTCATTCAATGTAATGGGATGTGATGAAGAATTATTGTATTTGGATCATGTAGCTCATTAGGAAGTTTCCCCCTCGAAGAGGCAAGTGAACAAGAGAGGATCCCTTTTGTAGTAGGATCTATTGTATGGTGTTTCCCTACCTTAAGGGTTTTCATATTAATAAAGTGGAAGTTTTCCATATTGTATTTGAATATTTGTGGTGTTTTTGAATATTTGTGGTGTTTATGTATGCAATACTTTGGTATTTCACAATTGGTATCATAGCACTTTCCTTGGCCAAAGAAGGGAAAAAACGATTGATACCTTTTGTAGATTTTTTAAAAGGAAAAAGGGGGTGACACATGTTGGGACCTCCATTTTGAATATCGCCCAATTTTATGAAAATATTAAAGTTTTGTGAAACATTTTAGTACATCAATGAGAGATCTAAGTGGAGGAAAGCTAACTTCTAGTGTACTAGCAAGGAAAATACTCATGCACCATCTGGGAGAGAAGTGAAAAGAGGCAGAACCTTCGAGAGCGTGAAAAAAGGAAGCAGAATCAAGAAGAGATAGTAGCAGACACGAGAACTCAAGGAAATACCTGAGGGAAAGGCATAAATATGTGAACATGTAATGGAAAAAGGTTGTTTCTAATGTTAAGTTGTTGATAGTTTATTGTTGTCGAATTATTTTCAGAATGATGTTGGTATGCTCTTGAGATTTGTTGAATCACTCTTTTGTTCTGTCATTAAGCTTTCACCATTAATGTATGTTGTGATAAGCCATTTTAAGGGATTTTGGGGGAATGAACTATGCTTACGAAGAAGGTTGAGAGTCCTGATCGAGTGCATAATTATTGATTCTGCGGTATAATTCATGCTAGGGAGAAGTACTTTAGGTATGTTGGACTATGATCTGATAATATATGAAGGATTATTTGGGCATCAAAGATTTGTTATTATGTGTATGGATGCTTGATCTCTTTATTACGCAATCTGTTTTTTTCTTTCTGTGTAATTGATCATTGCAATACTTTTTAACAAGCTTATGTAATGTATATGTTTATCATTATGTTGCATAACATGGACTATCTGATGCATTCACTAGTTTAAGACTTCTGATGATATGATGTCTCCACATTCAAGTATAGTTTTGTATGGTAATGCACTAGATCTGATGGTATGTCCTTGTTAACTCACTCTATCTTACATAAGTCTCAAATCCACTTTGGGTGATACCTCCTTCCCTTATGGAAGGTTGAATATGCCAACACTACTGGACTACAATGGTACCTTTGTTGGTAACCTCCGAGAACCTCGGTCTCCAATTTTGCGGAAAAAAAATGGTTTTGTTGTCGGGACCCAGATTTTAAGTGAGTTTTTTAGAGGATACAATATAACATCTTTAAGTATAACATTGAGACTTGGTGGGAAACAAGGTGTGACCAATTCATATTTCAAGAAGCTAATCTAAAATATACAAGCTTGAGGGTTGTGAAGGACATTGCCTTTCATTTTGAACCAGCCAACGATCGGTACAAAATATTATGGATCCAATTTATGGAATAAGTCTTTCTGTGGCTTGATCGGTTGCAAGAAACACTTGAATTTAAAGATTACATCAAGAGAAGATTTAATTGGACCGTTGAGAAGCTAACAACTTTGCATAAGTTGGATCATTAGATTTATAGAGGTGTGGATTTCTGGATAGAGACCACCTTGGAAGGATATATCATTGAATTTCCTACTGAAAACCACCTTTCTTTCTCCAAGTTAGAAGTAATATTCTACGATGGATCTAGAGGAAGATTGCTACGAGAAATCTCATTGTGGATTAATATCTTACTAGAGGAAGAGGGAATGATTCTGGTTCTTTCAATTGAAATGGAAGCATAAAACCCTTGCACATGAGGGGTGGGTGATTTAGGAGAGGGTTCATGAGTTAGGATACAAAATTACTTGAGGTATGGGGGGTCTTCGTGAGAAGAGTGCCAGATACCTGATCAAAAAGAGGTGGAGAAAAAATATGTGAAAGTTGATGAAGAGGCTTGATCAGTCATGGAAGGAGATCAACTTCAAGACGATTCATAAAAGAGAGTTAGATAAGTTGAGGGAGTTGCAGACACATGGAAAGCTAGCTAGACAATGGTTGAAGGAGAGTTTTGGAGAGAAAGGTGACAGTTCTGGAGAGATTAGATGAGGTGAAGAAAAGTAAGAAGAAATAATCAAGATAGTAGTCACCACCAAGGAAAGAGAGAATTTGTTGTAACCTCTGAATAAGTTGTGAGAGAATAATCTCCTGCAGTGCCTCAAGATGTGAATTACCCTACAAGACCTGATACGATATGGCCTCCTAATACAACCCCTCAGGTTAAAGAATCATATCTTGAAGACACAGGAACCAGCCTTGGATCACTTAGACCCTCAGCACAATCTACAAATATGGTAAATTCTATAGTAAACTCTCCCATAATTTCTATCATTTCTCCTCATTATAGTCCAACCAGTTTGAGTGGTATTAGTAGTAGTAGAGTGGAAAGTTATTTATTTTTATTGCAACCAAGACCTTTAGGATTTACCTTAATAGGGTCCCCAAGTCCTTCAATATTGCATCAACACATCGATTCCCTGACCCAATACCCATAATTTTTGGGTAAAGGGGATGAGGATGTCAAACAACATTGGTTCCTTTGTGAGGCCATCTAAAGGTATCATGGAAATTTAGATGCAAACAAACTAGTTGAGTTCCAAACCAAGTTAAGGGGTCGAGCATTAAAATGGTATATGAAATCCATTAAAATAGAAATCCTCAAGGATGGGATTTCACTCTTTCTCAATTCAAACAATGGTTTATAAAAGAATTTTGTTTACCCCAGTCAGAAAAACATGCCCTCTCTGAGCACCCGGATGGGGTGCCACTTGGAATGAGAAGGGGGATAGATGGCTTGGACTGGCGGGGGGAGTTATTATCCCAGGTCGTCACCCCCACCGTAATAACTTCCTATGGCATACACCATGCAGAGAGTTAATTCGGTGCACCTGGAGGAGCTCTCAGATGAGAGATCCAGCCAGGCTTCCAGTACCAATCACCTGTAGCAGTCCCGTCTTCCTTCAATGGAAATGGGAGAGGAATCTTCGGCTCCTCACATAGTTAAACGCAGCCCTGGCATGCTCACCACACAGAGCTCTTCGGCCCCCAAGAACTTCCTGGCTTCATTGCTAGCACCCTGTTCATCCTCCTAGCCTCATTTTACCATCACTGTCCCCCCACTGCCCCCTCTCACCCCCTCCACCCCCTTGTTCCTCCCATCATGCCCCGAGAGTGTGGGAATCCTAGGCAGGGCACCAAAAAATGAATGCCCTCTCTTAGGCCACCAGAATCACCACCTCTCAACGAGCTCTAATTGCTCATTTCATTCATTCCCATAGCACCACCAGGAGCACTCAAACAACCTTGCGCACTCCAAAAATGGAGACCTTGTCCTCCTCGTTTCAAACTCAGACAACCTTGCACACTCCAAATATGGATACCCCGTCCTCCTCGACGCACTCTCCACCATCACCTTTGCATTATCACGTCAGCACTGTGAAGAAAGAGGTGCCTCCTCTTCCTTTGTACCCAAGCCTCACCACTGTCAAATAGGAGGCACCACCTCTAGTTTTTCATCCAAGCTTGAGCTCAGTGAACGTGAAAGTGCCACCCTTAGAGGTGTGCCTCCCCGCTGCCACCAACCTTCTCTCCCCCCCATTTCTCAAGTCAGGCGAGCCTTACTATAGGGACGAGAGTTGTATCGTGGAGGAGGAAATCCCTCCAAGTTGGCAATTGACAGGTGCAGGGAAGGATTCAACTGCAGTGGAAGACAAAGGCATGGACAAGGCAGAAGAGAGCTTGCACTCTGCCTATCATCTGGAAAAAGAGCATCTTGAGCTCCTCTTCGACATCGGTCAACAACAAGACGAACAGGTGCATGGCCAAGGGATCATCAATCAACGACTGGACTTGCAACTTGATGCACTCACAGATTCTCCAGCGTAATCCCATTGTCCAACTTGCAAGCAAATATTCACCCCAGCATACACCTCTCATGGATATGCAGGTTCTCCAATGGCATGAGTCGGCTCACCCCAGGTCCCAGTTTTTTGTTAATTACAGATATAGAGTAGATAGTGATAAGATAGTTTTCACTCTCTTTTTTGGTTGTGCAATTCTCTCAGTAATGGCGTCTCTGAACAAGGCCAGCCCTAGGTTAGATAGATGGAACAGGGTTCCTGTAGACATCAACAACTCTCTGCTCAATTTTTGTAAAATATTTTTCAGACATGAAAGGCACATTACTGCTTGGAGCCACCTGTTCTGGTTTCCCTCCTGTGGCAGAACATGTGGCTTCCAAGCATCGCAAAGATGTAAACTTGTGATTTAATATAAGGTCCTTTTTTATTTACAAAAAAAAAAACATGCCCTCTCTAAGTTGCGGGAGATTAAATAGAGAGATGGGGAATCTACTTGGGAGTATAACTAAATTTTTAAGGATGTTATAGGGAAATCAACAAACCCCATTCATGAAGACCACCAGTGGGAATGGTTCATTCAAGGAATTTTACCATTAACCCACCTTATATTAACCCAACAGAGGATAACCAATTTGGGGGAAGCCTTAGAGAAGGCTATGAAAATTGAGGTGATGATGGGATATCCTGACATCTTGTGGGTAATAAGACCACTTGATGACTATAATATTACGCAACTGCAAGGTCATATTTCCACGTTAACTGAAAAAAAACTCAATAATTGACCAGTCCTAGAGAAGTTCACCCACATGTCTGGTGTACTAGTTGCTACATTGAGAGTCATACAATGACAAAATGTCCTAGATTGAGGGGTGCAAGAACCCTTTTGACAACTGATGGAACTTCCACCAATAGGACCATCGGGAGGGGTTGTGCAAGTTGCAGCTACTACACCATTTCATGGCCCTGTGTAGTACCATGTCTTTCCAAATCATTAAGGAAGTCAAAATAATGAATATTGTGAAATTTTTTGAAGTCACGAGAATTCCCCTCGGCATTGCCCCATCCTACAGAAATAAACCCCTATCCCAAATACATTTTACTATTAATTATGTGGGTCACCTACTCACACAACCAAGTAGTTTCGTTCTCTAGATGCTCTTGCAAATAGAATGTATCAGTCTAAATTCAGGATCGACAAATCTCCTCAAGGATTTGGAGGAGGACATCAAGGTGGAAGATGGTTCAGAGGAAAGTGAAATGGTGGGAGAGGACTATCTCGATGTTATAATTCTGATGAGCAGGGACATATCACTAAATATAATCCTCTTTTAAGACGTCCTTGGTGCAATCACTGTAGAATCAACACCCATGCCACCGAGGATTACCCTGAGTTGATCGCGAAGTGGAAAGATCATGCAAGGAAGTAAGGCACCAACTTGATAAATTATTAGCCTTAACCTATCACTGAAGAAAAGGAACCCAAAATTAATATTATTACTCGAGGAGGAACAAGGACTAGTGTTGATGTTGATAACCTGACTCAAAGTAAGATCTGCAAGGAAGTACAGGAAGATGTTAAATATGACCCCCTGGTACAGAAAATATTCTTTCAGGATATTCTGGATATGTTCTGATGGATTTCAGATCCTACAACACCGAGGGTAGAAGAACCAAGCCTAGCACTGCAACCCTACCATGCACAAAACTTGGTTTTGTAGAAGGGTCCTTCGGTGAGACCTCAAAAGACTATTGACTTGTGGCTCTGGTTATTTTATGATGTTTTAGATGATGAACAACTCACCAATGAGTTTTGGAACACACTAAATGGGAATGTGGAGGCTCAAGGGATCCCATAGGAGTCGGTTTTTGTTCATATTCTAGATGGACATATAGGTAGAATACAGAGGAGGAAATGGATATCTGGAGGAAAATTTAGACTAAATTCCCATATTGATGACTACAAAATTAGTGATGTTATGCTATATTTTGGATCTAACGTCAACATACTGTCGAAGAAAACCTAGAAATCCATGGGTTAGCCCAAGCTTGTCTATTCACTTATTCAATTATGCATGGCCAATCAATACTATATCTATCCTATGGGGAGGATACACAATGTAGAAGTGGACTTATCTGACATTAAAACATTCACAGACTTTGAGATCATATAAATCATGGGGGAAAATGACCCATACCCATCTCTATTGGGCATTGAGTGGGCTTATGAGAATTTTTTTGTCATAGACCTTAAGAAGGAAATCATGAATTTTGAATCATATGGTATGAAAGTAACCCAACCATTAGACCTTTACTAAGGCCTTCTATATACGAATCTGGTCAAGGAAAATATGGAAGAAGATTCCTTGGATCACCTCTACACATTGACTACAGGGAAGCGAGTAGAATACATTAACCCTACCATATATGGCTCAGTAAGTTGGAAGAATATTCAATTTGCAGGGGAAGATTCATAGATATCATTTGACAACTGGCAACGAGGAAGATATGATGACTTCTCAAGGTGGTGCATGAATATCAAAGCCTCCAGGTGGATTGGATCATGGGTTAGAGACTACCTTTTTTACGATGGTACTTCAGAATTACATAGGTTTCTTGTTGAGATGGAGAATAAAATTGCACCAAAGAAAAGAATTCATGTACTTGATGTTGCATTAAGATCATCTTCATCTAGATGGCGGGCCACCAATAAGACTACTTTATTTTCCTAGGAAGAAGCAAAGTGTGTCATCCAACATCAATTCATTTCCCCTTCACAGGTTACTCAACCAAGTCAGGAGAAGGAACCAAACAATCATATCCCAACTTTGGTAGCATACAATGGGTTTTATGATCCAAGGGAGCATGTTGTGCATTGTAATCAGGTATGGAAATTTGTGCATCTTCCTTCCCAATTTTGGGTACATCAGTTTATTCAATCAATGGGACAAGTTCCAGACACTTGGTATGTACATGAGGAGGCTCGACGCCAAACCACTTGCTGGGAAATCCTTCAAAGCCAGTTCTGTCAAGATTTCCTATTCTCAGGGAAGTCCCTTAAAATCACTCTAGCTTTGAAATAGATTAAGAAAATTTTGTTTACCATTGAAGTTAATCTTATACATCCTCCCACTATTTGTTATGAACATGAATACCTCCTTCATCATAGCCTTTACCCATCCCTTGCACAAATAACTCTGACTTGTAGTAAAATTGATGAAGACCCAAGAGACCTCGAAGGCCTAGAAGATCTCTGGCATTTGATGTTTAAAGAATCAAAAGGCACTAGAGTTGTGCATGACACCAAGTCGAATGATGTTATTAGTTCTTATTATAAACCCCTAAATTTGCAAAAAATAAGCATAGGGAGTGAGGACTAGGCTAAGATAGCTTCCATAGGGGATTACTGGGATGAGTAGACCATGACAAAGATACAGGCTCCATTGCGGGAATATGAGGACCTATTCCCTATAATATTTTCATAACTAAAAGGAATTAAGGGAGATTTAGGGGATATGAGAATAGAGTTAAAGCATGAATCAAGACTAGTTAAACATATGCCATACCGTATGAACCCTAGAGTCAAGGAGAAAGTAAAGAAGGAGATTGATCGGATGATAGCAGTTGGACTGATTTTCCCTGTCAATAAGGATGAATGGATCAGTATTATCATCATCCAAACAAAGAAAGGTATAGAGAATATATGAGTTTATGTGGAATACATATAAGCATGAATGTTTCTTGTGTACATGGCCCCTTTCTTACCCACTTTAGCGATGATGTATTGGATCAAGTAGCGGGAAACAAAGCATATTCCTTTACAGATACATTTTTTGGAGACCACTACGTTCGAATCACCAAAGAGTACAAGAAAAATACTATATTCATTACTGAGTGGAGATCATTTTCTTATAATATTATTCCTTTTGGGCTCAAGAATTCCCCAACAGTGTTCTCTCGAATAGTGATCGCAACATTCCGCGACTTCATTCATAATTTTCTTGAGGTATACCTAGATGATTGGACTGTGTACAACTTACTCAAGGACCACATCGGGATATTATGACTGATGTTTGATCACTGCAGACAAATAGATATTTCCCTTAATCTCAGAAAATGTGTTTTTTGTGTACCCTTTGGGAATTTGCTTGGAAATATAGTTTGTAGGGAAGGAGTACTAGTCGATCCTATGAAATTTGTAGTAATTATTAATATGCCTCCTCCTAATACTGTTAAACAATTGCGGACTACTTTGGGCCATATTGGATACTACCACAAATTTATTAGGAACTATACTAGTATAACAACCCCTTTGGAACAACTACTAAGAAATCCAAAGAATTTTGTTGGACTCAAGACTGTGATCAAGCGTTCAACCTACTAAAAGAAAATTTGAGTGTTGCACCCATTTTAACGTATCCTAACTAGAAAATTGAGTTACATGTGCACATTGATACCTCTACGATTGTGTTTGGTGATATCCTAGCACAACCAGGGGGGGAAATCGTGATCATCCTGTCTACTTTTCTAGAAGAAATATTTCCCAAGATGAGTGCAACTATATTACAACTGAAAGGGAAGTTTTGGAAATGGTTTATACTTTACAAACGTTTAGACATTATTTGTTAGGAAGTCATTTTAAGTTTTTTACTGATCACTCTGCTTTGAAGTATCTGGTTAATAAACTTGTGTTCGAAGGTCAAGATTGTAGATGGTTGTTGTTATTTCGGGAGTTTACTTTTGAGTTCATTATCAAGACTAGTAAACTAAATGTGGGTCCAGATAATTTTTCTAGACTAGGGTCAGGAGAAAGTGGCAGAGATGTATATGATCAACTCCCTTATGCAAATATTTTTCATATTGAGGATATTCTTGATTATCTGTCGGATAATTTCATTACTTTTAACAACTGGTACTATCTCGAAGGGATATTCCACAACTTAGAAAATACACCTAGCGATTTATACAGCAGACTACCAACTTATTGCAATCCAATTGTACACATTAAGATTGGATAGTACTTGTGGCATTGTGTGCTAGACCATGAAATACTTGATATTATATGGGAATTATGTCACAGTGGACTCATGGGAGGATATGTTGGTAGCAAGGATACTACCAAGAATATCTTACAAGTATGGTTATCGATGTTTAAATATGTTAAGGAATATTCTTGGGCCTGTGAAGTATGTCAGAGAGTGGGAAAGCCCTCTTGTTGTGATGATTTACCTCTACACTTGGTCCAAGCATTGAAAGAATTTGAAAAATGGGATGTCAATTTCATCAGTTTGATAAATCCCCCTGACAAGCATTCCAAGGCAAGATACATAATTACAACAAATGATTACCTGACTCGATGTGATGAAGCGGAGTTTGTTCAGGATTTCTCTATCACCACAACAACACAATTTATTTTTCAGAATATTATTGTCTGATTTGGTTGTCCTCGAAGCTTGACCAGTGATCAAGGATCCCACTTTATCAGTGAGACTATCATGACCCTTAAAAGAGAATTTTTAATTCAAAATCATAAGAGAAATCGCTACCATCCACAAGCTAACAGAACAATGGAAGCATTTAATAAAATATTGGAGATGGGGCTGACTAAAGTTTGTTGCGCAAATCGGGATGACTGGGATGAGAAAGTAGCAATTGTGTTATGGGCTTACTAGACTACCACAAAGCAATTAAACATGTATACTCCATTTCAGCTGGTATATGGTAGAGACGAAGTTGTGCCAGCTAAGTTTCTCACCCCAAGTTTATTCATTATGCAAGCTACTACGATGACGGATGATGACTCACTTGCTGAGCAGATTGAGGAACTGATGGTACTTGAGGAAGCTATGTTCTTATCATATTTTCATCAAACCATGGAGAAATCCTGACAAAATTCTTGACATGATTGACATATAAAGCATAAATCATTTGCGCAAGGTGACCTTGTGCTCTTATGTGACAACAAGTATCAAAAACATCTGGGGAAGCTACAGATGCATTGGCTTGGCCCTTTTATAGTTGTGGAAATATGTGATGCTAGAGATGTCAAATTAGCGCAACTCAATGGAATTATTCAACCTGGTTGGGTGAATGGTGCATGCCTGAATCCCTACCTTTCTGCCTCATAAATAATTTTTTGGTACGCAAAGTTTCAAAGGTAGGCTTTCCAATTCTATCTTTTTTTTCTATTCTTTCCTCTGTTTTCCATTTTTGTGTCTGTTTTTCCAGTTTTGTTACTAAGATAATGACGTGGTCTATGCTCATGTGTCCTAGAGTTCAGTTTCATTTCCAATTCATCCAGCCTAGATATTCACTTTGTGTTCGAGGAGGTCTCACTCACATCATATCGTACTTAGTGTTTCCAATGTTTAATTCCATGCCTTGGTGTCATCACATGGGTTGTTACAAGCCATTAGTACCTTTTACTTGTCATCGTGTTACTACCAGTCATAGTCAATTAACTATTAACACATGTTTGTCCTTTTTTTAGGTTACCGCCGACATGCTCATTACTTCCCTAGCTGATTGGATGCCCCATTACCAACTTTCTACTTATGTGTTTAGTCGCCCAAATCACGTCATATATTTTTCCTCATTTGAGGGATTTAGTCAATGTTAATACCCATTATTGTCACCCTGTATCATTCAATTCATGTCCATCACATCACCCACCACATATTGCTTATAAACATGCTTTTGGTCATCGGATAAATATTCTTGCATTATCATCATGCTAACTATATACTCAGTTCTAGAGCCTAGTGAGAAACCTATAAACTTGTGTCCGCAAACCCCTCCCCCAGTTCGCTTTGTTTATCTCCATAATTTTGGTAGGATGGTTTGCACCTATGTTCAAGGATCTACCCCCAAATTTTTTTCTCCAATCATAGTGGTTGGCCCGAATGAATTCATCGATCCACGGGTCAATGTCTTAGATGACCTCCATGGGAAGGTGGAACACACTCAGTTTGTGAACACCAATTTCACTGATGCTTCCTAGTGTCCGTCGATGGAGGTTCACACATTTATGGACCGCATCACCTTGTCAGATGGTGATTTCCAATGGAAATGGAAGCAATCGTTCTTTCCCCTACACAATATCATGTTGATGAATTTTCGAGAGTTGTTGTTGTTCAACACCACTGGCAAAGTCACCAAATGTACCAAATTTCTGATCAGTCGAGTCCACAATAGCACATTATGGATGGAAAAGGGATACCTCATACATGTTGAAGACATCCACCAATTAACAGGCTTGTCCATGATGGGTCAAAAATGTATGAGACAACTTCCAGGGCTCAAGGAAGCATGGTAGGAAAAAGGGTACACTCAACCTATACTAGCTATATGGCACTCACCAAGGAGGTTGTGGCGCTTATTTTGAGCCCATTAACGATGAATAGCTATGTTTTTCTTTCTACCTCATCGATGACAAGTAATGAAAAATATACAAAGAATGAGTGTATGCTCAACGCGATCATGATGGTAAAATTTGCCCAAAATGGCACACCACTGAACTAGTGACGATATCTACTAACAGATATGTTGCGGGCCTATGCAGACATCCATGAGTAGACCACATAATTCATCTACAACTACTTTCTCATCTCTTTTGAGATGTGCAAATGGAATCCACCCCAAGTCGACAACTCACCAACAATTTCAATCCTCGAATCGCCAAGTTATTTGATTATTAGCATGCATGGAAATTGGTCAGCAATGATGCCTATCATAATGTTGTTTTTTCATAGTGGAATAGTGATACAATTACCGCAAATCAAAGGTTTTGGATTCCACAGGCGATTCTCAACAAGCATACTCACCACATTTGGTTTGATATGAACCTCATCCACACCTTTGTGTGACCATTAGGAGCTGCCCCAACGTTGTTTCACATGACTCCTCTTCCGTTCTATCTAGATGCAACAGTTTTACACAAGGAGGTTAGGGGATGGTTGGGGGTCATTAGGGAAGAGATGTATATGGGTACCTCCTACACCCTGCCAGCCATTTCCAAATAGTCCACTCCAATGGAGACAACAGATGTAGGCCCTAGTGTGAGAAAGAAAAACCAAACACCCTCCATCTCAGAGAAAGAAGTATATGATGGCGAAGAGGAAGTGTTATCGAGAGAAACAGTTCAGATTCCATTTTCATCTATTCTTCATGACACCATGATATCAAGTATGAAATTCTGGGAGGTCAAGACTTCAGTTTTTCCTCGAAAGGATTTTTGTACCAAATCCCCATCCCAATCACCCAGTGATCTTGTTATCACTGAGGCCACCCCCCTTTCCTCCATCCCACCTCCATCCCACACCACTCCACTTCCATTACATACCACCCCACCACGGACGTGCACTAGAATTTTCACCCCATTGACTTCACCATCCACACCCGCCATCATATATATTCTTGATGACCCTCCAATGCAACTCCAATATACCACTATCATCAAGGAAGCCACCACCCTATAGAATGGTGGGACCACCACCGTTGTGCACACGCCCCCCAACATCCCCAGTCCATAACCAATTTCACATAGATTTTCTAGACTCTACTGCCCACCTCTCCACAATTATCGATGCTAGTGATCCATTCCCATCTACTTCTCCTTAGATCCCAGAATTACAAGTCCCTCCACACAAAACCCTCGAAATTGTCTCTTGACTTATGAGCATGCCTTGAAAAGAATCGCTTATGTAGATGGAGAATAAAGGTGAAGCAAGGAGAAGGTTATAAATTTCCATGATGCATCGATTCTACCGACTATCAATGTACGTGGGATATCATTTAAGCAACCTAGAAACCATATATTGGGTGATTGACACGATGTCTTGGTTGTAGATGTTCATGGCACTTTTACATATGTTGAGAAATAAAATTATAATGTTTCTCATGATGAAAATATGATAACATTGGAATATAGCGACCCTCTATTGGAGTGAATTCGATGGGAGACACAAAGTTGGACCTTTAATTTTTTTTGGATAATAGATCGAATAGCACACCACTTCTAG
Source organism: Picea engelmannii (assembly GCA_009831015.1). Classification (NCBI taxonomy): domain Eukaryota; kingdom Viridiplantae; phylum Streptophyta; class Pinopsida; order Pinales; family Pinaceae; genus Picea; species Picea engelmannii. The sequence goes on from ML807956.1 coordinate 98,170, forward strand.
GTTTTTTCATTGGTTGCCTTAGCCAATACCAACCAAAAAGTGGTAATTGATTTGAGCAAAACCCTAAGTATTTAGAAGAAAGAATGATCTCTTTGACTTCATCATGGATGTCGACTATGAATGCAATGCATCAACAATACTATTCGAACACTTCAACTTATTGCATACATTGAGGAGCAATTGTGGATGCATCCTTGGTCGAGGTAAACACCTTGGTCGACATCGATGCTTTGGTCGAGGTCGAGGCCTTGGTCAAGGTCAACGCTGAGGTCATGGTCTTCCTCGAGGAAGAGGTCTTGGTCAAAGTTGAGTCTAGGACAAGAAAACCTCCTCTCTAGCGGCACGAACAAGTTGATTGCACCTTGCTTTTGATATTTCTGTGACTTGTTTTTCTCGATTAGTGCATGCAGATCTTACTAAAAACCATTGTTTTTCAACCACCTAGAGGACGAAGAGTTTCTAGAGTTCTTTCCATACATTCGAATTGCAGAGGGTTATTTGTAGTTTTGAAGAGAACGTAAGCATTGATAATTCTTATGTGAACAAATTGAAACCAAGTCGACATTGACGGTGAATGAATGAGTTCTTGAACCAACGTACATTGACGAAGAATAAACAAAGTAATTGGAGCAGTCAACAATGGAGGTTATTATCAAGAACATTCAAACTCAAGAAAATTCTACAACATAGTTGTCAATGAAAAATTAATTTTTTTATAAACTTCTATCAAGTCATTTGAACTTCCATGTTATTGAAAAAGAGAGCCATACAAAGACATCACATATGGGGTTATTCTTATGAGTCTTTTTTTGGGTATTCTAGTAATATATCAAGAATAAATGTAAAAAGAAAGATGGAGGTGGAGAAATTGTAAATGTAGTCTTATGTATAATTTGTTATATGAAGGACAAGTTAGTCGAGTCTCAGTAGTTGAAAAAATATTAAAAAGTTGTTATAGAGATTGTCGAAAATCGAGTTTGTTTCTAAATAAAGGATGTTGGTTGTGGAGCCTAATTATCTTCTTAATTCAGAGGTTTGTTTCATTCGTTCTTGGACACCATTCCATAATGGGGGGTGTGGGGGGGCTTCCCCCCACTATTGTCTCTAAGGGGGTTTAGGGGGGAAGACGACAATTTTTGTAGCCCCCCCTGGTGGGGGTTTCGGGGGCAGCACCCACGAAGTGAAATTTTGGGAAAAGTTGCCTTGTAAAATATTGTGATTTCGTAGTTAATCTGGACCATTCATTATAAGGTCACAGATCTGATGGTAGAAGTTAGTTTAGGGATTTTGTCCCTAGAAGGAAACCCTCTTTTATGAGGGAATTGTATTGTGGTTGTGTATGTATGTGAATATTGTATTCTGAGAGAGGATGTTGTGAGAGAGAAGAGGAAGTTACAGTAGGTGTGTTGTAGGTTGTATCCCTTCATTTTGTTGGATAATAAAAAGGAAGGACTTGGTAATTTCTCTAGTGGACGTATCCCACACTAGGTGAACCATGTATATCTGTGTCTCTATTTATTGTGTATATTCTATGTTTTATTTCCACATTTGATTTATGTTATTTCGATGTGATCCTCTTTTTCTAACAACTGGTATCAGATCCAAAGGTAACTCGCAGGAAAGGAGGGTTCCTGGTTCGAGTGGGAGTAATGGCGAAAGATGGAAATTTAAGGTCAAGAAATTTAATGGCCAAAACTACCAGCTATGGAAGATACAAATGGAAGATTATTTATATCAAAAGGATATTTACCTATCATTGGGCAGAATAGAAAAGAAGTCGACGGCCATGAAGGACGAAGAATGGGAGGTTCTTAACAGAAAGGAACTAGGAACAATATGGGTGCACCTGGCAGCATCGGTGGCTTTCAATATTTCGAAAGAAAATACAATGGAGGATATGATGAAGGCACTAGCTAGACTATATGAAAAACCCTCAGCCTCCAACAAGGTATTTCTAATGAAGCAATTATTTAATATGAATATATCAGAAGGTGGGTCTTCCAGATCATTTAAATGAATTTAACACGGTTACAAATCTTCTAAGTTATGTAAAAGTGAACTTTGATGATGAGTTTATGGCTCTTCTAATATTGTGCTCATTGCCAGAAAGATGGAATGGATTGGTCATGGATGTATGTAACTCTGTCTCAGGTTCAAACACTCTAAAATTTTATGATGTTATTGGTGTTATCCTTAGTGAGGAAATGCGATGAAAAGAACATGTGAGACATCAAGTAATGCGTTGAACGTGGAGACAAAAGGAGGACAAAAGCAAAGAGGAAAGAGTCTAGGGAACCGTGGGAATTATAGGAAGGTCATATCCAAATCCAGACTAGGAAATATAGAGTGTTGGAATTGTGGGAAGAAAGGACATCTGAAGAAATACTGTAGAGCTCCAAAGAAACAAAGAGATGGGCAACAAGAAAACAATCAAGCAGAAAATGTAGTAGGTGATGTGTTACAAGATTCTTTGATTATTTCTTTAAATAATATTATTGATTCTTGGGTATTAGATTCAGGGGCTTCATTTCATGCCACACCCCATAGGAAACATTTTCAAGATTATGTTCAAGTTTATTTTCGACGGGTTCATTTGGGTGATGATGCACCATGTAAAATTGTTGGAATGGGTAAGGTACAAATAAACCAAAAGAATGGAAAACGGTGGCTACTGAAAGAGGTAAGACATGTTCCAGATCTGAGAAAAAATCTGATTTCAACAGGGAAGTTGGCAAGTGAAGTTTTTATATCTACATTTACAGATAAGGCATGGAAAGTCACTAAAGGATCATTGGTGATAGAAAAAGGAGAGAAGGTAGGTACATTGTATTTGTGTACTGGTAATGTTGACTCTTCTATCTCTTTAGCTTCTACAGGAGTGGATACAACATTGTGGCATCATAGGCTTGGACACATGAGTGAGAAGGGGATGCAAATACTTCACAAAAGGAATTTTTTCCTGGATATTAAACAAATTGATTTGGATTTCTGTGAGACATGTGTTTATGGAAAACAAAAGAGAGTCATATTTCTCAGAGTCAGAAAGGAAAAGAAGAGTGAAAAGTTAAATCTTGTGAATACAGATGTATGGGAACCAGCTCAGGTATCATCTCTTGGTGGCTCTCGTTATTATGTTTCTTTTATTTATGATGCAACTAGAAAAACTTGGGTTTATTGCATTCAACAAAAATCTGATGTTTTTGACACTTTTAAGAAACATAAATCTTTGGTTGAGAATGAGACAGGAAAAAGGTTGAAGTGTCTCAGATCAGACAATAGAGGTGAATACTACAACAAGTAGTTTGATGATTATTGTTCATACTATGGGATTCATATAGAGAAGATAGTTCTAGGAACGCCACAAGAAAATGGTGTGTCAGAAAGGATGCGCAGGACAATCATGGAGCGTGCAAGGAGTATGATATTGCATGCAGGGTTGCCCTTACAGTTTTGGGCAGATGTTGTAGATACTTTTGTTTAATTGATAAACATAGGACCTTCAAGTTATTTCGATGGTGGAATTCCAGAGGAGGACTGGATAGGTAAAAAGGTAAAATATTCATTTCTGAATACTTTCGGTAGTGAATCATTTGTCCATATTGATAAACAAAATAGAACAAATCTTGAAGCAAAATCCAAGAAGTGTACCTTTGTTGGATATGGTGTTAATGATTTTGGTTATTGCTTATGGGATTATGAAAATCATAAAATAATTAGGAGTATAGACATCATATTCAATAAGAAGGTCATGTATAAAGATCAGTTGCAAGGAAGAAAATAGGAAGAATAAAAAAAAGAATACACAGTGCTTGATGATATCACTGAAAAAGAAATTCCAAAAGTACTAGAAAATCAAAATGTACAACAAAAGGAGCAGCAGGTACCTCAAACTCCTACAAGTGTTGTTAGAACATCTACTAGGTTAAGTAGACCCCCTGAACGATACTCTCCTTCATTGTATTATTTATTGTTGATGGATTCTGGTAAACTGAAAAGTTATGAAGAAGTAATTCATGTAGACATTAAAAGGAAGTGGGAGAAAGGTATGAAAGAGGAAATGGATTCCTTGGTAAATAACTAGACTTGGGACTTGGTTTAGTTTCCCACAGGAAAAAAAAGAGCATTGTAGAATAAATGGGTTTACGGGTTGAAAGAAGAAGATGGAGGCAAAAAGCAGTAAGAGGCTAGACATGTTGTAAAGGGGTTTGCAAAAAACAAAGGTATATATTTTGATGAAATATTTTATCCCATTGTTAAAAAAAATTAAATTAGGACTATTTTAAGTCTTGTGGCAGTAGAAGATTCACATCTTGAACAATTAAATGTAAAAACAGCTTTTCTCCATGGGGATTTGGATGAAGAGATTTATATGAAACATTTTTAGGGGTATGAGGTCAAAGGGAAGGAGAATTGTGTATGCAGGTTGAAGAATATAGTGTATGGTATAAAGAAATCTTCAAGGCAGTGGTATTTGAAGTTTGACAGGTTTATGACAGAACAAGGTTATAGTAGATGTCATTCTTATCACTATGTTTATTTTAAGAAGATAGAAAATGGAAGCTATATTATCTTGTTATTGTATGTAGATGGAATTCTTGTTGTAGGGTCTCATATGCAAGATATAAATGTGCTCAAAATGAAATTAGATAATTCATTTGTGATGAAGGATTTGGGTGTTGCAAATAAAATCCTTGGTATGAGAATAACAAGAGACTGGATGATTTGAATTTATGAGCGGAACGAAATAAATAACAGACTGAATACAATAACACAGAGATACAAAGATCCAGTGAACAATAATTTCTATTGAATAAATAAAATAGTTTGAAACTGTAAAACTGCAGAACTGAAAACAACATGCTCGAATGGTGGTAGCTATCTCTGAGAAGATTTGTGGTTTCTATGCGCATCCATCTGAGAAGAATGATTACAATGAGGCTCCAGAGGACTTTTTAACATTACTCATGAATTCCAAAACCATAAACATCCAAAAACCTAACCCTAGGAGATTAAACACCAAAATTTATGTGGACTCGATGGGTAAGTTGGTACCTCAAGTTCTAGGGGTCATAACTTTTTCATATGACCTCGATTTTAAGCGCGTGATAGCCAGCTAGAAAGGTATTTTCTTGAACTACACATTATGTCGTCAAAATCTAACTTTGTTTATAGTTTGATTGTGGAAAGCCAAAAAAACATTGTTTAGGGCCCCAAAACGGCCCTGGAAGTACAGAAAGATGTACTGACATAAAAAAATTCCAAAATAATCTAGTTGGATTAGGTGGGCAGCCACCAATCTCCACCTAGAAGCTCTGTAGGTATTCAAACAACCCCAGAAGTGTAGAACCTAAAATTACAAAGAATTACAGAAGAACATGTTGAACTAAAAACTATCAAGAGGAGTCAGTTGGAATAGGTGGGTGGACACCAATATCCACCTGGATCAGTCCTCCCCCCTTAGGAAGAAATGGTCTCCATTGCGTTGAGTGCCCATATCAGGTGAGGAAAATCCTGTTGAATATGGATCTGGTTGAGCCATTTGCCTTGGTGCAGGAGCTACCCTACCTTGACAACCCGATAAAGATGGATCCTCTACTCATGATTTCTCTTGACCTGTGTGTCCACTATCTGATCAGTGGATGCATGTTCCATGTAGTCAGGGTTGAGCTCTGTTGGTTTCAATTGTTTTTCTATCTCCGAGGTGTCCAATAATGGTGGAAAATATGGTCGGAGGAGGTCCACATTGTACACTAGGTGCAAGCCAAGGAAGGGGGGAGTGTCAAGCCCAAAATAATTATCACCCACAACCTTGGTGATAGTGTAAGGCCCATATCGAAGTAGATGAAGCTTCTGATGGGGCCCTGTAAGGCATCATTTTTTCAAAATTAAACACACCTTGTATCCCACCTGAAACTTGTGCACTACCCGGTGTTGATCATGGTGATGCTTGTACTTAGCAGTGGCTTTCTGCAAAATCTTATGGACCTGTTGGCAGATGTGTTGAATCCTCTCAATGAATCTAGTAGTTTTTTCGACCTCATACTGAACATGGGAAGAATTTGTTTGTGTGGTTGCAAGAGGTAGTGCAACATCAATGGGACCCAAGGGATGGAATCCCATCCCCACTTGAAAGGGTCTATGGTCGGTGGAGCTATGGAGAGCCATGTTGTAGTTGTACTAAACATAGGGAAGACTCTCATCCCATGTGCGTGGATTCTTAGAGTTCTAAATGAGCAGGATGTGCACAATCATCTGATTGATGACCTTTGTTTGGCCATTGATTTAAGGGTGGAAGGAAGTGGATTTAGTGATCTTGGTGTCCAACAGTGACTAGAGGCTCGACCAAAATGTGTTGAGGAAACTGTTGTCTCGATCAAAGATGATGGTATGTGGTATCCCAAAATGGAGCCACACTTGTTCGAAGAAGAGATTGGTAGTATCTGTCACTGTGATACTCTTCTTGCAGGATGTGAGAATGGCCATCTTCGAAAACCAATCAACCACCACAAATACACAATCATTGCCTTGCTTGGTGGATGGAAGGCCAGACATGTAATCCATCGAGATGGATTCCCAAGGCCTCTCGAGAGTAGGAAAAGGGGTGTATAAGCCTTGTTTCTTGATGGTTGGCTTGGAAATCGTACAGGAACTGCAAGATCTGATATACTTACTGATGTCATGTCGAAGTTTTGGCCAATAAAAATGTTTATGTAGAACAGCCACAGTTTTATCCATGCCAAAATGTCCTACCATCTGACTGCAGTGAGCCTCCCAAATCATCTTTGCATGCTCTCTTGCAAGAACACAGAGGTGGACTAGATGGCATAACAGTCCATATTGAATGTGAAAATTGATGACAATCGCACCCGTACCCAAGAGTCAATAGGTGGTGGCGAATTTTGGATCTTGTTGATAAAGTTGGGGCCACTCAGATGCCTCATTCCAAAAGGATTGGAGCACGGTGGTGGGTACATCCATGGGAAGTTGACTGAGGAAGTCAATAACATGATTTTTACTCCTTGTCTTATACTTGATGTTGATATGGAACTACTGCAGGTAGGTGCACCACTTCTAATGGTGGTCATTCTGAAAATTCCACTGTGTCTGTTTGAACTACAAAGGCTTGTGATCAGTGTGGATGATTGTCTCCTTTCTCAAAATGTAATGTTTCCATTGACGGTAGGCTTGTACAATGGAATACATTTCCTTGTCATAGGTGGTGTATTTACGGACAGTATCTGAGAGTGTCTCTCTATGGTATGCTACCAGATGACTGTGTTGAGTGAGAACTATGCCTACAACATAGTTGGATGCATCAGTCTCAATATCGAACGATTGTTGTAGATCAGGTAAGGATAGTATTGGATTTGATCATAAGCGATGCTTTATATCATCAAATGCCCATTGTTTTTCCTTCCCCCACATTAAATTTTCCTTGCCACCACCCTTGGTCACTTCGCTAAGGGCCCATGCGATATGGGAGAATCCCAACATGAACCGTCGATAGAAGTTGCCAAGTCAAAAGAATATCTGAAGATCGGTTAGTGTGGTTGGGGCTAGCCAGACACGAACGACTTGTATATTAGATGGATCCACATGTGCCCCATGTTCATCAACAACGTATCTCAAGTATTGGACCATATTCATGTCAAAGGAGCATTTTTCCAAGTTGGCATATAGCTTGTGTTGTCATAGAGTGCTCAAAACCTGCTTCATATGTTGCATGTGCTCCTCCCAAGTTCTGTTGAAGATGATAATTTCATCCAGATATACCACCACAAAAGAGTTGGTGAAGGGTCTAAATACATCATCCATCAACCTCATGAAAGGTGTTGGTGCATTTGTTAGTCCAAAGGGCATGACTAGCCATTCGAAGAGACCTTCTTTAGATTTGAAAGTTCTCTTCCATAAATCAGTCAGTTCGATGGGAACCTGTTTGTAGCCAGACTTTAGGTCAATCTTGTTGAAGAACTTGGCCCCCTTGAGCTAGTTAAGAAGGTCATCAATTCAGGGAATTGGGTACCGATTCCTGACTGTGATTTTGATTAATGCTTTGTAATCAATGCAGAGCCGCCAAGTCCCATATTTCTTCTGCAGTAGTACAATCAGGCTTCTGCAAGGGGAGGATCTGGGTTTGTTGTGGCCCTTTTGAAGCAACTCTTGGATCTGACACTTGATTTCATCATTTTCCATCAGTGAGTGATGATAAACGGGTCCATTAGGCAGAGGTGCACCATGGGTTAGATCAATTGTATGCTTGACTTGGCAGTGCATTGGTACCCCGGTGGGAGAGGAGAAGATGTCTATGTACTCTTTCATGATTCCTTCCACTTGATTCTACTACAAAGGGAGGCTTTGTGTAGAGGTCACAGATGTGGCGGTGACCTTCTACTTATTGTGAGCATGAATCACAAAGAAGATGAACTTACCGGTCTATGAAATGACCTTACTACATTTCTTAGCAGAGATTAAGGAAATAGAGGTAGGCGGCGCTACCTCTAGTATCATGTACAATTGTCTACCCAAAGTAATAATAACACTGCAGGGTCTAGACTCATACACAACATGTCACTTCCACAAATATGGTTGTCCTAAAACAACATCACCAACTTCAAGGGGAGAAATATCACACAATACCTCATCTTTGAAGGGCTTGATGTCGTATGGAATATGACACTATTGGTTGACGCGGAGATATCTTCCTTGGTGAAGCCAGCCAATACTGTAGGGTTGTGGGTGTAGGTCCAGCCCCTTGAAAACCTCTATTGAGATTGGTTTCTTATGACTGTCGTTATTGACAATGAAATGAAGCGGAGCCCCCTTTACCCACATATGTGAGTGAAATAGGTGTTCCCCTTCCTCTGGTTCTTCTAGTTCACTTGGATGGAATTTGGTGGTAGCGACAATGGTGCTAGGTTCAGCATCGATAATCCACTTCCCTCCTTCTAAATTTGATTCGGAGTCATAATCTGCCTCGAAATCGAAATCTTTCAGCTTGGCCACTAGTGACTGCTTGGAGTGACATTCTTCGGTGTTGTGCCAAGGGATTTTATGGTATTCATGCCACTTTCCCATGTCTTTCCTTGACTTCTCATTACCCTTCTTGTGTTGTGGCTTGGACTGGTTGTCCTAAGAGTGGCCATCTTTTCTCTACCCTTTTTTTTTTGGGTTGGGGCCACCTTTGCTCTGCTTCGGCTATGAGGAGTTTGCATATCCAAACTCTCGCCTCTTCTACTTAATTTTTTGTTTGATCTTGACAACATATATATAAGCCGTACCCAATGATGTGATGTCTAGAAAGTCCATTTTTGTTTGAATGTATCTATGCAGATAGTCGTGGTATTTGAGTACCAGATGTCGTTCAAAGTATTTGATACCCAATTTGGTACACAGGGTATGGAAAATATTGGTGAAATTTGGTACTCTCTCGTCCCTTTCATGACATAGGGTTGTCCATCTTGTGTATTGGTCCTCGTAGCTCCAATAGGGTAGTATTGTTCTTTAATGGTATCCTTGAAGGAATCCCATGTTGGGGCAACCGTAAATATTGCAGATTCCTCTATGGCCCTTTTCTCAGAGTAAGTATCCCACCAGTCCTTAACATGCAGGACAACCTTGAGGAGTGTAAAAGTAATATTTTCCCTATCGAAAGAAATTTTGGACCGAAAAATACCCTTCAAGCAGATTCATCCATTTATCTACAACATCCACATCTATCAGTCCTTCAAATAATGGAATATAAAAAATTACTTGTACCTTGAAGGGGGTTGCATGGCCTCTTGATGAAGATGTGTCTCATGTGGGCAGTCATCGAAGGATCTGTGCGAAGTTGTCCATCATTTTGTTCCTTTGTCGCGTAATGGATTCCCCAAGCAACAGTTTAAAAAGAATCTCCTCCTCCATCATATTTCTTCTCGTACCCCATGATTTTTGGTTGGGATCGACATGGTCGATCTTGAAAAGGCTCAACTAGTTCGAGTCCCAACTTCTTGTACCCACATCTTGTCAAGGACATGCACGAAAAAAAATAAATGAAGAGCAGACCACTCTAATACCATTGATCTGGATTTATGAGAAGAACAAAATAAATAAAAAACTGAAAACAATAACACAGAGATACAGAGAACAACAACAGACATCTAGTGAACAATAACTTCTATTGAATAAATAAAATAGGTTGAAACTGTAAAACTGCATAACTGAAAACAACTTGCTCGAATGGTGGTAACTATCTCTGAGAAGAGATGTGGATGCTACGTGCATCCATATGAGAAGAATGATTACAATGAGGCTCCAAAGGAATTTTTAACATTACTCGTGAATTCAAAAACCCTAGACATCCAAAAACCTAACCCTAAGAGATGAAACGCCAAAAGTTATGTGGGCCCTGATGGGTAAGTTGGTACCTCAACTTCCTGGGGTCATAACTTTTGTATATGACCTTCATTTTAGGCACGTGATAGCCTGTTGGAAAGGTATTTTCAAGAACTGCACATTATGTCGTCAAATGCTGACTCCGCCTATAGTTTAACTGTGGCAAGCCAAAAAAACATTTTTTAGGGCCCCAAACCAGAAAGATGTACTGACATGAAAACTTCCAAAATAAGCAAGTTGGATTAAGTAGGAGGCTACCAATATCCACCTAGAATATGGTTAGGGATTTAGAAGTGTAGATCCCACAATTACAAATAATTATATAAGAACGTGTTGAACTAAAAATTGTCAAAAGGAGCCAGTTGGAATAGGTGGGTGGCCACCAATATCCAACTGGATCACAGGAAAAATTGCAAATTGGCATTGTCTCAGGGTGAGTACATAGAGAATGTTTTGGAGAGGTTTAGAATGCAAAATGAAAAACTAGTTAGTACACCTTTGGTCAGCCATTTCAAATTAACCAAGGAAATATGTCCCAAGACACAGGAGGAGATAGAATACATGTCCAGGGTCCCTTATTAATCAACAGTTGGCAACTTGATGTATGCTATGGTGTGCACAAGAACAAATATTTCACACGCAGTGGGAGTTGTGAGAAGGTATATGAACAATCCAGGTAAAGAACATTGGGAGGTAGTAAAGTGGATTCTCAAGTATTTTATAAGTACTAGTACTCATGCATTATGTTTTGGAGGTTCAAACACTATTCTACAAGGATATGTTGATTCAGATATGGAATGTGATAAAGATAGAAGGACGAGCACCACAGGGTATGTTTTTATTATAGGTGGAATGACAGTAAGTTGGATTTCAAAACTGAAAAAAAAAAATTGTACTTTCAACAATAGAAGCATAGTATGTTGTTGCTACAGAGGCTAGTAAAGAGATGATTTGGTTACAAAGGTTTATGGAGGAATTGGGAAAGAAGCAGGAGAATAGCAGGTTATACTGTGACAGTGAGAGTGCCATTCATATTGAAAATAAATCAGCCTTACATTCTAAGACTAAGCATATACAGCTCAGGTACCATTTCATATGATCTATCTTGAAATATGTACATTTGAAGTTGGAAAAGATACATACTAGCCAGAATCCTGCAGAAATGTTAACAAAGGTAGTAACCAGGGAGAAATTGAGTTCCTACTTAGTTTTAGTTGGTCTTCAAGAATGAAGGTGAAGATGAGAAATTTTCCAGGTCCAAGGGGATCATAATCTAGTAGGTACAACAACAGTGGAGTTTTTCTGATCAGTCTCCAAGTGGGAGATCGTTGGTTGTGAAGCCTGATTATCTTCCTAATTCAGAGGTTTGTTTCAGTCATGCTTGGACCCCATTCTTTAACAGGGGGTGTGGGGGGGATTTCCCCCCCACTATTGTCACCAGGGGGGTTCATGGGGGGTGACGACATATTGTGTCCCCCCCCGAGTAGGGGTTTCAGGGGCAGTTCCCGCGAACCGAAATTTTGGGAAAAATTGCCTTGTAAAATATTGTAATTTTGTAGTCAATCTGGACCATTCATCATAAGGTCATAGATCAAATGGTAGAAGTTATTTTAGGGATTTTTTCCCTAGAATGAAACCCTCTTTTATGAGGGAATTGTATTATGGTTGTGTATGTGTGTGAATATTGTATTCTGAGAGAGGAGAGTGTGAGAGAAAGAAGAGGAAGTTACAGCAACTGCGTTGTAGGTTGTATCCCTTCATTTTGTTGGATAATAAAAAGGAAGGACCTGGAAATTTATCTAGTGGATGTATATCACACTGGGTAAACCACATATATATGTGTCTCTATTGTATTGTGTATCTTTTGTGTTTTATTTCTGAATTTGATTTATTTTATTGCTCTGCGATCCTGTTTTTCTAACAAAGGAGGGGGTTAAACATGAGTCTTTAAGGTAGGTGATCCCCTCCATTATTGTAATGTAAGTTGGTTTCTAGATGAAATGATTGGTTCCTCTTCAACATTAGTTGACATTCAACCGAAAACATTTTACTAAATAGTAAAAGTCTAGTACTAGCAAAAGTTTCTTTTTTTCCCATCGAGTCATTGAGTCGAGTCATAGTCAAGTTCTCCTTCATATAATATCAAAAGAAAACTCTAGAAAATCATAAAGAAGCATATAAGTTTGATGATAAGTAGATAAAAATAGTAAAAGATTGAGCATTGATGATGAATATGTTGGTTGAAAGAATTCAAAAAAGAGACATCTCTAGACAAACACACACATGCGAGCTTAAAAGAAAAGATGATGGCACAAGAAATATTGAATTGATCAAGCCCCCTAGAATAAAATTTGCAAAATAGTTCCTGAATTGTGACCTCGGAATCCAGAAAGTAGAGAAATGGTAGGTTGGCCAAAGCATGATGTTCCATCGTAGGGTCTGTGCATGGAAAATATGAGCCTAGGATGAGCCACTCACCACTCCGAAGGCACCAGAGAGAAAGGTGTAAAAATATGATCAAGAGGACCATTTTTGGGTGGGAGAAAAGAGTTGTGAGAATCAGAGACTGAACATGAATCTACCAGATTGAAGACAAAGGCTAAAGAGTAACAGGTCATTAGTTATCTGCACGCTTTCTCGGGATGAGAAAGGATTTGAGTGTGGGGGAGATGTCGGGAGGCCTCTTAGGCCCTAATAGCCATCAAATACATATTTTAGACATTAGTAAAATGTATAGACATATATGTAATCAAACATAATGTAATAACACGTGTGATAAGAGAACTAAACAAAGTCTTAGTTGGAGCAAGTGCAACCGCTCCAACCATTCACCCATTGTATAAATAACCCTAAATACGGAATACAAACTCAGAATGGATATCCTTCCCTAAATTATCTCTTCTTTATTGGTTTGTGTGTGTTCTTGATGTGCTTCACGATGTAGTCTCTCCTTGAATGCATCCTATGATTATGTAGACTACAACAAGCCTACAGGGCTGAAGTATGGGGACTATCAACTATTGGATCATGGCATGTTAACCTACAAAGGTCGATTGTATATCCCAAATTGTGACGAATTGAAGAGGTTCATCATGGATGAACTACATAAAATACCATATATTGACCATCCTGGTTATCAGAAAATTATCACAGCCACTAAGAAACTATTTTATTGGCCAGGAATGAAAAAGGACATAGTTGATTACTTAGATAAATGTTTATAATTCAAGGAGGTTAATGTGCAGCACAGGAACCTAGCAGGGCTATTGCAACCCCTACTAATTCCAAAATGGAAATGGGAAACCATCTCCATGGATTTTATCACTGGATTTGCCTAAATCAACCAAACAAAATGATGCCATTGTGGTGGTTGTGGATAAACTAAGCAAGGTTGCTCACTTTATCCATGTAAAATAAACCTGCAAGGCAACAGATATTGCCAATATTGTTATGAAATAAATATTTAGGCTACATGGTATACCTAAGGAAATCATATCAGAAAGAGATACAAAATTTACTTAAAATTTTTGGAAGTCTTTGTTTGTTGTTTTGGGACTAAATTGTTATCTAGTACATCATGTCACCCTCAAATTGATGGATAGACAGAGAGGGTAAACCAAGTGCTAGAGAACATGTTAATAATGTAGGTGATGCATCAACCCAAGAAATGGGAAGAATACCTACCACTAGTAGAATTTTCCTACAACAATGACTATCATGAGTCATTGAAGATGAGTCCTTTTGAGGCTCTCTATGGTAGAAAAATGAAATATTCCAATAAGTTGGAATAACCTAGTGGAAAAAATAACACTTGGGCCATATATGCTCAAGGATATCGAACAACAAGTAATTCAGATAAAAGAAAATCTAAAAATAGCTCAGGACAGACATAAAAGTTATGCAGACATAAATAAAACTCCTAGAGAGTTCAAAGTAGGAGATCATGTGTATCTCTAAATTAGGCCAAGAAGAAGTTCCTTGAGAATGGGAACTTGTTCCAAGCTATCACCTCGGTATTATGGACCCTTTGAAATTTTGGACAGAGTGGGACCTATAGCATATAGACTAGCACTTCCTCCCATAGTGAAAGCGCATAATTTTGTCCATGTTTTGTTACTAAAGTATTATGTACATGATTGTAATCATATAATTGACGGGTCTTTAATCTAGGTGGAACCAGAGGGAGAATTTATTCCAAAGCCACAATGCATACTAGACATAACATAAATATCACTCAAGAACAGAACCATTACACAGGTCAAGGTGCAGTGGAAACACTTTGGTCCATATGAAGCTACATGGGTAATGGATGATGCCATGAAGCAGACATACCCATTTTGTTCACTGTTGTACATAAATATCACAACGGCAGGTAGAACACCAAGGATGATGTTCCTTTAAGGGGGAGGGGATTGTAACACATGTTAGTGCCGCCATTTTTCTTTCCAATTTAGAGTCAGTTTTTAAGTCACGTCATGACCCATGCGCACGAACATGTGAAGTCATGTACGTAACACCATGAGTTGAGGTCAGCAAGTGTCTGTTTGGCCCTTGGAAACAGGTAGGGATGTCAGATTCGAAACTTGTATGAGAGGTACGGGTATGTCTTTTCCAAGAAATTCAAGTCCTATCGAGAAACCAGGTCGAGTCAAGTGGTTAATAGAGGTTGTTCCATCAAGCACAATAATTATTATCAATTCATCATGGAGGCTGAGGGAATGAAAAATAACGACGTTCGTAGCATGCATGACCAGCAAACCTTATCACCTGTATCCTACACACGGGGACTTGCCATGGAAAACCTGCAACTTGACTTGGAACATCTCGTCGCCATGAATTCGCTGTCCTCCAGCATGATTTCGTCTCTTGTCCGATTTGTTGTAAATCTCGGATTCTTGGCACTCTCTCTAGTCGTAGAACCAGGCCTAAACTCTATTTGCAATTTCCCTTGCCAGTCTAGCGTGATCAGAACCTTCCCTCCTGTGTGTTTGTTGGATACATTGTGCGTAGATTTCACCTTGGTCGCACCATGGAGACCTCTCAGAGCACAAGGAAAGGCACGTGGAGCAGCAGAACTGTAAGGTCTGATCCCCCAAGGTACTGTGATGTATTCTCACTTGTAGCAGGCATCCCCAAAGACGTGAAAGGAACTATTCTTTTACCTGCAGAGAAGACTAGATCAATTCACAGAAAATATAAAACAGAGGGATTCAAACAGGAAGGGAAGACAGTAAGATCCCCCTCTCCCCAGCAACAAATTCCTTGGAGGAGGGGCAGGCCAAGAAAAAACTAGGAGATCGTGGAAGCTCGAATTTCAGAAGAACCGTGCATCAGATTGATAGATGAAGAACGACTTAGGCGCGCCACCTGGATAGAACCTGCTGGGGCATCAAGCCACGAAGACAGGAGCTAAAACAAGGAGAGCAGATATCGCAAGAGTGAATGAGAAAGTGTCATCTCAGTAACTGAAGCGATTGAAACTAGCCATCGCCGAGCTCTATCGGGAAAACATGGAATTAAGGCGACAGCTAGCGACAAAGTCCATGGAAGCATCTGCAATGTAGGGTCACAAAGGGAACGTGGCGTGGTTGAAAAGGCAACTCAAAGAGGCGAAAGACACCATAGTATAGATGCGAGAAGCACAGAGACTGACGGAGGAAAGTCATGTGAAACATTCCAAAGAATGTGAAACGACTGAGAAAGAAGCTCGCGTATATCTCGCCAGCGTGCAGGAAAAACAAGTTTAGTTGGCACCCGTCTCTGCACCCGCTAAAGATGAGACAAATCTTGGCAATTTTGAATGATACATTTCTCTGAAGCACGCTACCATTTTGATAATGGCCACGATGATCTAACGATTTCTTACTGCGCACAGCTCTCATCAAATGAACACATCACAAAAATCGAAGACGTTAGTTACAGACAAAAATCTCCTGACAAAAGCCTGTTCGCTGGGACACGTGCTCAAAGGAACATAGTGACACATATTTTCTCCATGCCAAATCATGACTGTCGATCAGATCCCATGGAGAAACTACGAACATTCATAAGTGAAAGGGTGTGATTATTGTATATTTTTGGAAAAAACTATGTGAAGAGTCTCCAACACATGTTGCTCAGTTTTCCTAGTTCTAAAGGTTAGCAGTTAGGAAGCAGGGTAACCCAAGTGGCACCCTCGTTTATATATTTCATCTTTTCGATGTAAGCCAGGTTGGTTGGCAAATTTGGTAGATGATAGCTATTG
This sequence comes from Picea engelmannii, assembly GCA_009831015.1. NCBI lineage: Eukaryota > Viridiplantae > Streptophyta > Pinopsida > Pinales > Pinaceae > Picea > Picea engelmannii. The sequence continues at coordinate 114,788 of ML807956.1, forward strand.
TATGTAATCTGAAGTTTTGACCTGAATTTAATGCAAAGGTCTTGTGACTTGATGAAAAGATTCTAGTTGTAACAGTTGGATGTATTGTGCTTCTTTTTTTGTGTATGTGCTTTCCTGTTATCTTTATTTCATATCTCTTTCTTTATATTTCAAAACTAATTATCGAACCTGTAGATTCACTGTACAACACCCCTTGTTCGCACCACTTAGACAAAACGTTTTCCTCTAAAGCTAACTCTAAATTCATCCACAATGGCACTCCTGAGTTACTTCTTGTAATTTCTCCCGCCACACATTACGGTTTTGCACTGAAGGTTGTTGCTCACCTAGCCTTTCTCCTCTCGAGTTCAGTCACTGATTCATTTGTCCTATATCTTCCTCAGATCGACCCCATAGCCCAAGTTTTACCTTCCTGCGCCAATATAACCAGAACCCATCATATCATAGGTGTTAATTCTAGCCATTGTTTTCAAAGTCATATCCTGTGTGGAGACCACGTCATTTTTGAGAGAGCCCTCTCCAAATATGAAAGGCTAGTTTCAGGTCTCAAAGATTGGTTGAAAAAGTTACCTTCTTCGTCTTCTTATCATCCTAACAGATTTACAGAGTGCTAACATTCTGGCGTCGTTGTCGGGGAACGAAATTGAATAGATTTTCCCTGGGAGGACGACAATGTTGTAGTTTGACCCCTAAGGGTAACAAAGGGACAAACATCCATATTGGCTGAAATCCTTACCCTGGCGACTCCAGTCCAAACAAACCAGTAGCCTCAAGTAGCACAGTTCAAGAAACCTGGCTCCAAAGACAATTTACACCAGAGAGAATCCTGACCCAAACTCCTCGAAACCTGTGCATGACCCCGAGAAGATTTTGTGCAAGGCTAGAGAGAAAGCATTGGACCCGTTCTACTACCTGGATAGAAGCATGTCCTTGCCAAAAAACGGCATGTAGAGCATTGACGACCTTGAGTTTGACGCATTCTTTGAGCAAACTCTGTTTCGGTCGAAGTCAAAGACCAGTTTGGACGAGATTGTTTTTGACCCAAATAAATTATGAGCCCTAGTATCAAATAATATCCCCCGGAATATGAATCCTCCTAGGGCTATGGCCGCTTGATTCACTCCCCTCATCCTGCTTGCCCAATTGCATGACTTGCCTCAAAATTATAGCTAGAGGATCAAGCTATACGACGCTAAGGGAAATGTTTCCGCTCAGAGGCAGTTGGATTGGTTTAATGACTTCATCAACCTGGAGGAGGTGGACTATGCAGATGAAAAAATGCAGTTGTTTGTGCAAAGCCTCTTGGGAGATGTAAGAAAATGGTTCAAATCCCTCTCTCCCACAAGCATTCGGGACTTCGCCGCATTTGAGACGTCATTCCTATATAAATGGGGAGACAAGAAAAACCCTTTGCAATTGTTGACACAATACAATAACATGAAGAAAGCACTAGAAGAGACGGTGTAGGAATTCTCGGCCTGTTTTTTGAAGGTGTACAACTCGATTCCTGTAGAAGTCAAGCCACNTTCTTTCAAAAATGGTTTTGTCCAGGAGACAGGACGGGAGGCGAGCGGAAAAGAGGTAGAGAAAACTTGTCCCCCTTTCAATTTTGAACATGATATGGACAAAATAAAAATCTTTGTCTTGTTCAATGAACTTATCATAAAGGGCGAGTATTGGGAACAAATCATTAAAATGCTGAAAATGGGGGGGACCCATGATACTCTGAATCTTCAATATGATCACCCCGTCATCCTTTTTGGTCCGCGCGTTGAAGAGACAAGCGATATCGAAGATGTCCCTCCTTTCTACGTCAATCCAAATATCCATGACATGAACCTGCATAACGCCATGCTAGATTATGGTGCATCACACAACCTCATGCTGAAGGTGATCATGGACGAACTAGATTTGGATGTCACTAGGCCATATAAAGACCTTTTCTCTTTTGATTCGAGGAAAGTCAAGTGTTTGGGCCTTATCAAAGACCTAGTTGTATCATTGGCTCAAATCCCCGCTAAGAACATGGTCATGGATGTGGTCGTCACAAACATACCCCCAAAATTCAGCATGTTTCTCTCGAGGTCGTGGGCTACGAAGTTGAAAGGTACATTGTAGATGGATATGTCATACACCACTATCCATGTTTTTCGCTATGATAGAAGGTTGTACAGAGAAGTGTTGTTGAAGTACATGGTAAGAAACAAGATGAAGCCACACAATCATCCCATATACATCATCGACACCGAGGTAGGGTCTTCTATATTCTACAATGACCTGAATTTCGAAGAAGAAGAGTCGACAGCCATTGTAACAGCTGACGAGGAGACCGCACGGGAAACAACAGAATGCGCTGACCCAAAATATCGCATGGAAAATAGGGTGTGGAACATGAGTTTTGATGGCGCAGTCTACAAAGAAGGAGTTGGGGTCGATGTATGAGTGAGTCGCCCTAAAGCAAGCACAAAGTTGTCCTCATACAAGCTTGCGTTTGAGTACACCTAACAACATGGTTGAGTATGAAGCATTGATATTGGGCTTACAAGTTCTGAAAGAATTGGGCGTGCAAAAGATAGCAGTGTGCGGGGATTCCAAGTTGATCATAAACAAAGTAAAGGGTGTATATTATACCAAACACCCCAGGATGAGAGCGTACAGAAATTTGTCTTTGGACCTCCTCGAAGGATTCTCAGAATATGACCTATCTTATATCCCCGGAGAGAAAAAACAGATTGTCGATGCGTTGGCCACCTTGGCCTCAGTTTTTAAGATCCCCATCTTCCCAAACAAAAGGTATGAAATCGAGGTCAGGCAAAGGCCGACAGTGCCTGATAATATCAAACAGTGGCAAGTGTTCGATGATGACAAACAGGTGGAAAGATTCCTCCTTATGAGCGACCTCTAATATAAGCATTGACAAGGAATGTTGCGGCGACAAATATGAGAGCGCATATGTGCACACCAACGACGACCCTTTCCAAAACCAGATCATGGGAAGGGACATAATACAATTGAAAAATAATATTATTCCAAAGGGGTTGGTGCCACTAGAAAAGATGTCTGACGAGAATGATGTGGCTAAGAACCCCTGGGATCGCTGCAAGCGAAGAAGACATGGCAGACTGCAACATCGGGACTGAGGAGAACCCGAAGATGGTAAAATTATCCAAGACACTCAGTCTAGAGGTCAAGCAAGATTATATAAATCTCATGAAATATTTCCCAGACTTTTTCGCATGGAGCTATGATGACCTGAAAGTGTATGACATGAAAGTGATCCAACATGTTATTCCTCTCAAGGAAGATTATAAACCTTTCAAAGAGAACCTGAGACGAATAAATCCCATGTTACTGTCGCTAGTCGAGAAAGAGGTAAAAAATATTTTCGATGCTAAAATCATTGTTTCTTTGAGGTTCTCGAAATGGGTAGCTAATCTGGTACCTGTAAGGAATAAAAGCGGCAAGATAAGACTATGTGTGGACTTTCGAAATTTAAATAAAGTGTCTCTCAAGGACCATTATCCCCTTCCCAAAATGGACTACACCCTGCAAAAGGTGGTGGGGTCCCAGAAGATGTCTATGCTAGACGGATTCTCAGGATATAATCAGATCATGCTCCACCCGAACGACAGAGAGAAAATGACTTTCACAACTCCATGGGGAATGTTCATGTACGCCAAGATGTCGTTCGGCCTAATGAACATTGGAGCCACTTTCCAGAGGGCCATGGACATCGTGTTTGTTGATGAAAGGTAAAAATTCATTGTGATTTATATGGACGACATCACCTTGTACTCTACCTCCGACAAACAGCATCTCGAGCACCTGAAGAGGGTTTTCCAGTAGTGCATAAAACTTGGCATATCACTGAATCCAAAGAAGTCTCACTTTTTTGTAGAAGAAGGAAAGTTGTTAGGGCACGTCATTTCCAAAGAGGGAATTAAGATAGACCCTAACAGGGTTGAAAGGATCCTGAAGATTGGCACCCCGAGCAATATGGATGTTGTGTGGCACTCCACTAAGGTATGACATCATGGAAAAGCAGGTGTATACCTTAGTAAAAGCTTTGAAATAATTCAGGATATACATACTGCACTCCCATGTTATTGCTTTTGTACCCAGAAGTTCAGTAAAGGATATTATGACTCAACCTAACCCAGAAGGAAGGAGAGGCAAGTGGATAACGACCATGTTAGAATATGACCTTGAAATCAAACCTACAAATCTGATCAAAGGTCAAGGTCTCGCAAAGTTGATGGCGCAATCGGACTATGACGTTGTAGGAATGAATTCCATCGTTGATCTGTCGGAATGCCCCCAAGAAGAAAAAATTGTGCAGGTGCCTCAACAATTGATCGACTCCCCATGGTACATGGATATCATCTATGTGTTGGAGAATATCTAGGCCCCTCTAGACGTGAGTAATACTAAGGCCAGATTTTTCAAGCTCAAAGCGGTTAAGTTCTGCATCCTGGACAACTCACTCTACTGGAAAGATCCCAGGGGAATATTGTTGAGTTGTTTATTGGAAGATGACACAAAATGGGCCATACAAGAATTTCACAAAGGCGAATGTGGAGGACACCACTATTGGAAGACCACCATGCACAAAATCCTGAGGGTAGGTTGTTACTGGCCTACAATTTTTGCTGACATATATAAGGAGGTCTCCAACTGCGACGACTGTTAGATTTTCGACGGAAGAAGAAAAATGCATCCCTTGTTGCTGAAGTTGATCTCGTTCGAAGCACCTTTTATGCAGTGGGGTATAGATTTCATAGGAGAGATAAAACCGCCATCCTCTGCGCAGCACAAGTGGATACTCACAGCCACCGAATATTTCACGAAATGGATAGAGGCGATCCCCATGAAACAAGCTACCGACACAGTCATTATCCAATTTCTGGAGACAAACATTTTGTCGAGGTTTGGGTGTCCCGTTAAGATAGTTATAGATAATGCAGCCACATTCAAGTCTAAGAGGATGGAGAAATTTTTCTAGTATTATAACATAACCCTGGGGCATTCCACAACGTACTATTCGCAAGGAAACGGGTTAGCAGAATCCTCAAATAAAAGCCTGGCCAGGATTATTAAAAGACTCCTGCAAGAAAAAAGAGAGCCTAGAATAAAAAGCTTATCTACGCGTTGTGGGCAGACCGGGTCACCACCAAGAAATCCATATCAACATCGCCTTTCCAGATCATTTACGGAGCGGACGCAATTTTCCCTACTGCACTAGGACCCCTCGTTAGGAAGCTATTGCAATAAAAAGAGGCCGAGCCAAATGATGCACAGAGGAGGATTAATCAGCTAATTCACACGCAGTAGGAAAGAGAGTAGGTGTATAATCAGTCACAGCTCCATCATGAAAAGATAAAGAAAGCCTTCGATAAACGTTCTAAGCTAGAATATTTTCGATTGGGTGACATAGTTTTGAGATGAGATGCAAGAAATGAAGGTAAAGGGAAGCATGCAAAGTTCAACCACCTTTGGACGGGTTCATTCAGAATCTGCGATCACAATGGAAAAAATGCTTATTTTCTAGAAGGAGTAGATGGAGAAAGTTTTGATTGGGGCCCTGTAAACGGTAGGTTCCTAAAACATTACCTGATGGAATAAAATCTGTTTAAGTCATTTGTCATTATAAATAGTTGTTTTTCTTTGTGTCGAGTCTATAGGTCAGCAGAAAATCGAAGCCCAAAGTGAAGGCCCTAATATTATGCTGAAGTCTTAGAAGCCACATCAATAGGTTTAGTTTGTTTTTCCCAGTGTCTAGAAGTCAAATAAAGCCCAATGGTCAAGCACCTGGTCTATTGTTCTTTGCTACCTCGCAGGGAGGATAGCATCCCCGTTGGAGCCAGCTGTTAGTGCCACCATTTTTCTTTCCAATTTAGAGTCAGTTTTTAAGTCATGTCGTGACCCATGCGCCTGAACATGTAAAGTCAGGTACGTAACACCATGAGTTGAGTTTAGCAAGTGTCTGTTTGGCCCTTGGAAACGGGTAGGGATGTCATATTTGAAACTTTTATGAGAGGTATGGGTATGTCTTTTCCAAGAAAGTCGAGTCCTGTCGAGAAACCAGTCTCTACGTGCCTCAGGTCGAGTCAAGTGGTTAATAGAGGTCACGTCATCAAGTACAGTAGTTATTATCAGTTCATCATGGAGGCTGAGGGAATGAAAAATCATGATGTTCGTAGCATGCATGACCAACAAACCTTATCACTTGTATCCTACACGTGGGGACTTGCCATGGAAAACCTGCAAATTGACTAGGAACATCTCGTCGCCATGAATTCGTTGTCCTCCAGCATGATTTCCTCTCCGATCTGATTTGTTATAAATCTTGGATACTCGGCATTCTCTCCAGTCGTAGAACCAGGCCTAAACTCTATTTGCAATTTCCCTTTCCAGTCCAGCGTGATCATAACCTTCCCTCCTGTGCATTTGTTGGATACACTACGCACAGATTTCACCTTGGTCACGCCATGGTGGCCTCTCAAAGCATAAGGAAAGGTGTGCAGAGCAGCAGAATTGTAAGGTTCGATCCCCAAAGGTACTGGGATGTATTCTCACCTGTGGCAGGCATCCCCAAAGACGTGAAAGGAACTATTATTTTACCTGCAGAGAAGACCAGATTAATTTGCAGAAAATCTGAAACAGATGGATTCACACAGGAAGGGAAGATAGTAAGAGCCCCCTCTCCCCGACAACAAATTCCTCGGAGGAGGGGCAGGCCAAGAAAAAGACAGGAGATCGTGGAAGCTTGAATTTCAGAAGAACCGTGCATCAGATTGATAGTTGAAGAACAACTCAGGCACGCCACCCGGCTAGAACCTCTTGGGGGATCGAGCCACGAAGACAGGATCAGAACAAGGAGAGAAAATATCACAGGAGCGAATGAGAAAGTGTCATCTCAGCAAATGAAGCGATCGAAACTGGCCACCGTTGAGCTCTATCAGGAAAACATGGAATTAAGGCGACAGCTAGTGACAAAGGCCACAGAAGCGTCTGCAATGCAGGGTCGCAAAGGGACCGTGGCGCGGTTGAAAAGGAAGCTCAGAGAGGTGCAAGACACCATTGTACAGCCGCGAGAAGAACAGTGACTGAAGGATTAAAATCACGTAAAACATTCTAGATAATGTGAAATGACCGAGAAATAATCCCACGTAGCTCTCGCCAGCACGCAGGAAAAACAAGTTTAGCTGGCACCCATCTCTGCACTCGCTAAAGATGAGAAAAATCTTGGCAGTTTTGAATGATACATTTATCTAAATCACGCTACCATTTTGATAACGACGACGATGATCTAACAGCTGCTTACTACGTGCAGCTCTCAGCAAATGATCACATCACAGAAATCAAAGCCATTAGTTACAGATAGCAAGCTCCTGATAGACACTTATTCGCTGAGACACATGCTCAAAGGAACACAACGACACATATTTTCTCCATGCCAAAGCCTGACCAACGATCAGATCCTGTGGAGAAACTACGAACAGTCATAAGTGAAAGGGCGTGATTATTGTCTATTTTTGGAAAAAACAATGTGAAGAGTCTCCAGCACATGTTGCTCAGTTTTCCTAGTTCTAAGGGTTAGCAGTTAGGAGGCAGGGTAGCCCAAGCGACACCCTTTTTTATTTATTTCATATATTCGATGTAAGCCAGGTTGGTTGGAAAATTTGGTAGACGATAGCTATTGTATGTAATCCGAAGTTTTGACCGGAATTTAATGCAGAGGTCCTGTGACTTGATGAAAATATTCTAGTTGTAACAGTTGGATTTATTGTGATTCTTTCTTTGTGTATTTTCTTTCATGTTATCTTTATTTCATATCTCTTTATGTCTATTTCGGAACGAATTATCGAACCTGTGGATTCGTTGTACAGCACCCCTTGTTCGCGCCACTTAGACAAAACATTTTTCTCTAAAGCTAACTTTGAATTCGTCCACAACAACGCTCCTGAGTTACTTCTTTTAATTTATCCCACCACACATTACGGTTTTTCACAGAAGGTTGTTACTCGCCTAGCCTTTCTCCTCTCGAGTCCAGTCACTGATTCATTTGTCCTGTCTCTTCCTCAGATCAACCCCATAGCCCAAGTTTTACCTTCCTGTGCCAATATAACCAGAACCCATCATATCATAGGTGTTAAATCTAGCCATTGTTTTCAAATTCATATCCTGCACGAACACTACGCCATTTCCGAGAGAGCCCTCTCCAAATCCGAAAGGCTAGTTTCGGGTTTCAAATATTGGTTGAAAAAGTTACCTTCGTCGTATGTTTATCAGCCAAACAGATTTACGAAGTGCCAACAACACCCATGTTTTCCCCAACTTGTAAATATAATTATGTTATTATTAAAATACTATGGACAGTTCTGTTAGGTGTGGATTTTGGAAAATGATGAACCTTTGTTAAGAAGGTAATGTAAATGTTTTTCCTATTAAATAAAATGGAAATTTTTGAACAACTAATGAAGGTGTTTTAAATGTAGATTATGATGCCTAAGAGGGGATGGTGAGGGGAACTAGTAATGGTTGAAATGACCCCTACCAGACTAGTACTCTTTTGGATTTAACATGCCCAGACCTAGAACAATCCTCTGTCCTAGAGAATTTAATTACCATTCAAGTTGGTAGTTTGGAAGTCTTCCTCAAGAATCAATGAGGAGATGGGTAGAGTACCCTATCTGGAAACTTCCTGATATGACCCACGAATTGGGAAATGGACCCATGAAATATTGTTGTATAAGGCAAGAAAAAAGAGGAAATTCATGGGCAGAAGGCAGAGGAGACACATGAATGGATTTGGGGACCATATTTGAAGAAGAAGAGTCTGTGAAACTCTCTGGTTTTGAGGAGAACTAAGAAAATAAACTATTTTGGGTACAGGAAAGGTTTGAAAATGTTTTATAATCAAGTTGATAAATGAGGCTATAGAGAAATTAAGTAATTGAGAGAAGTAATCACAGTAGGCCCCCTTGCTTGGTGGATAGAAGACTAGAATGTCAAGTTCATGTGGGATAAGGAGAGTAACCTTTGTCCCTTGTTGTTTGTTGAGCAAAAGAATAACTCTCTCTCGTAGCATCATACTCTGGATAGAGAGTGGTTAGTTGTGGAATAAACCAAGAGCAGTTGTGCCTACGGTTGGGTGGAAAGTGACACACCCTTCATTAGTTAGGAGTTATTTCTAAGTTTTAGATAAGTGTTTTTTGTGTCTTGTATTGTCATGACTAGTTTATTTTATATTATGTATTTCCTGTGCTAGATAATTGTAGAATTTATTATCCTATTCAAATGATGGAATTGTCACTCTGATTGTCTGGTTGGATGGGAATTATGAAATAAAGTTTGGAAAACATATTTTGTTGTTGGTTTTCTGTCTGTCTTTGTTTGGAAAGGGAAGTTGTTAATAATGGGTTATTACTCAGATTAGGAACAGATCATTGGTTGATCACATGTAGTACTCTGTATGAACAAATCCCCAAGTACTAGTAAGTTCAAGCCAGTAAAATCCTCATAGAGCAGCTTGGTGATTAGGAAAATGCAATTTTTGTTAGAAACTTGAAGGTCGGGTAGTTGGATTTGATCTCTTTATTGGTCAGGAAAATATACTAGACTGAGTACTTGAAGGAAGTTCAAACCCTGGTTGATATTAAGGAAATAAGCCTAATTTTAAAGAGAGGCAAAGTATTTTCTAAAAAATAAATAATAAGAAAAGAATGAGAAATGCAAATTTAAGTTGTAAATTTGAAATAAATGAAATTTAGAGTTTAATGCATTGTGATTAATTAAGCTTCATTAGAATTTGGTAAGATAGGAAATTTTACCATGAATTACACAGTAAATTTGATGTCCAAAGGGGAAAGATTTGGGAATAGTAACTAATCCATGAAAATAGCAAAAATATGCATGTAAATAGGAGATTAGTAAATTATGGTTAAAACTGGAAAATAATTTAAACAAATAACTGGCATAAATTTATAAATGTAAATGTGTAATTCTATGTTTTCTGGACAAAATGGAATGAATGGTAATTCTATATGCATGAGTAATGGAAAACTTGAAATCTTTCCCTTTTGTACAAAAGTTTAAATTGTGCTAATAATTTCCTTGTTTTAAGAATTTTGCCCTACATAGGCCACTCAACACTCTTGGAAGAATTTTGGTAAACATACTCTTTTTATTTATTAAAGTCTTGGGAAATATAATTTCCCTCTCTCTCAACGTATAAGGAGAAGGGAGAAAACAATTGGAGTGTGACGACCAATGGAGTTTTGAACATTACAAAAATTAAATATTAAATCAAATCCTTTTCGAAGTTGACCATTGAAGTAAATGGAAGGGAGTGTTTGAATGAAGAGAAAAGTTGTCGGAGCATTGGTGTGAGTGTTGTAAGAATCACAAAATTAAATATTAAATCAAATCGTTTTCGGAGTCGACCATCGAAGTAAATGGAATGGAGTGTTTGAATGAAGAGCGAAGCTCTCTGAAGAACGATGGCGCAAGTGTTAAAAGGTCCCACCTATATTTTATAATATTAAACTAAACTTTGCTCGTTTGTAATTGGATATCGGACAAACGAGAGGAGCACACACGTTGAGAGTGTGAAGACCTCAGGGTGATGACCTGAGTTGACATAATATTAAATATTGTGATAATTAAACACAATTTCCTTTAATTAATTTTCAAAGTTGACCATCGAAGTTGACCATCGGAGTTGACCATCGGACAAATGAGAGGAGCACGCATGATTAGACTCCGAAGAGTTCAAAGTACGATAACTTTAATAATATAAGGTTATAAAATGTACAATATTGTGCATGAAAGAGGTTCTAAAATACCTGAGATAGTATATAGTATTAAATATATTTTTAATTCCTTTTCTTTCCCTATATATATATATATATATATATATATATATATATATATATATATATATATATATATATAT